>SNQJ01S0033190.1:35827-52203 GCA_010110895.2 Picea sitchensis
ATGAATGAAGGAATTTCCATTTAAAAAAAATAAAACTTCACAACACTTTTGTTATGAAAAATATTCACACATCTAATTTCCACATTCAAGAATGTATATTGTGATAAAGTGAGTAAGGAAATTCTCACTCTTCAAAAATAAAACTTTCTCATGAAAAACATTTACACATCTAATTTCCACACTCAAGATTATGCATATTGTGATAAAGTGAATAAGAAAATTCTCACTCTTTAAAGATAAAACTTTCTCATGAAAAGCATTGACACATCTAATTTCCACATACACAATTATGTATAGTGTACCCACACACAATTATGTATAGTGTACCCACACACTTAAAAGTCATGTAATTATTCTCTCTCACACACACACACACACACACACACACACACATATATATATATATATATATAATCTATTTACTTATTTATATATCACTCATATATATTAAAAAATAATAATGTATTTAATCTTTTATTTAATTCATACATATAATTAGTGTAGTTAATCTATACACTTAAAATATAGATTATATTTTAAGTAATATATAATTTATTTAATTTATACATATAATTAGTGTAATTAATCCATACACCTAAAATACAGATTATATTTTAAGTAATATATAATGTAGTTAAAGTAATATATAAAAACTATTTTATAAATTTATAAAAAAATATAATAAAAAAATAAGGGAATGGGTAACCTTGCTTTAAATAACACATAAGGATAAGATATGCAATTTTTTAAATTTCAAATTCACACATACCTTTATCATAAAATGGTGAAGGTACAACTTAAGGGATTAGGAATTTTAGGTTTCTAAGTGAGGTGGATTAGGTTCATAGATGTAATAGTTAACATTTAGTGGATTAGTTTATAGATGTAATAGTTAACATGTGTGTAGAGTGTATGTTAGTGGGTTAGGTGCATGGTTGATTAAATAATTCTATTGAGTTCATAGGTTGGATGATTAATTGTTCGTGGGTTAGGGGTCAATGATGAATTCATGGTTAGAGTTTAAAGGCTAGTGGTTAGTGTTTTCATGGGCTATATATTTATTCATGGGTTAATTAGATGGCTAGTGGTTAGTGTTTTCATGGGCTATATATTTATTCATGGGTTAATTAGATGCTAGAGGGTTAGTGGGACAAGGGTTAGGGGTTAATGTGTCAGAAACTAATTAGAAGTTATGGTTGAATATTTAGAAAAAGTATTTACTTTGTTTGTTGTAGTATTTCTGGAATTAAACTATGCGAATAATTTTGAAACGTCCTCAAAACTTGTAATTGAATATATTAGAGTTCTTCTTATATCTTGCAATTGCAACAAAAAAATAAATTGGGGTTAACGTGCTTATCAATATTGAATTCAAGTCAAGGGCGACAGGTGCAGGGGAGTCATTTATCACTCCGATGGAAATAAGCTTTATGAGTACTCTTGCAGGTTAGGAAATAACACCAACAATCAAGAAGAGGTTATTGTCGTTTATATAGGAATGTGTCTCATCCCAGCAGACAAGATGGCTCGATTCCTTATCCTTGGTGATTCAGATCTAATTATAAAGGGGCTTAGGAAAATTAGTAAAAATGCTCTCCCAAATCTCATGCGGATTTATCAATGCACCATGAACATTTAGACGCAATTTAATTCTGTGAGTTATTTTTACATCCCTAGAAGGCAAAATGGGAAGGCAAATTTATTGACCAAAGCAACGAAGCAAATAGAACAAGGTAAAATATGTATTAATGAGGAATACTCTCAAACTTATCTCCCATAATCTAGCAAAATTGGTTGGCTCTCTTTAGAGAAACGTCGATTCAGGGCATTGATTTCTAAAATCAAGGAATTGGAAGGGGATGTGACCTCACCTCCCATATGTAGAAGGAATTACTATATCATTAAATCTCACATTACACTCAGCAGTATCCTTGTACTAGTAACACGAGGCCTCGCTTCAAATCACCATATGTTATATCACCCCCGCATGTTGGTATTTACCTCAACCTTCTGTGAGTTGACGATCTCATGTGGAATTTTCCCATCATGACAAGCTCGAACCTTTGTATCCATTCTCTTCGACATTGCAAGAATCTCCAACCACGCGGGAGCCACAACACAATCTCTGGATTTCACAATGAATTCGCCCACGGGTTCATCATATCTGATTATGGAACTGTCTTCTCATCCAAGGGTATCTTCTCCATCCTCAATTGAAGCATTTTATCAGTACAAGGATAAGAAAATCAATATTTGGAAGAAGCAATCATTTTTGGTGTTCATAATACTGCCCAAGATCAATTTCACTTGCTGCAACATTCTCTTAGCAATGTGGCGACATAGTCACTCCCCTTGCGACTATGCAGAGTGAAAATTGGTTCAACTCCAAGATCAAATGCATAACCAACAATTTGATATGGAGACCCTGCATGCCTCCAATGCCCATCTTGCTTGCTAGTTATAGGAATAGGAAGTCAAGCATGCCAAGGAATTAGCCATTGTTCTTTGCATGGTGAATCGGAATACAAATCAGATTCGGTCTTTTTGTCGACATGTCTTTTGACACCCTCTAGGAGTCTTAACTCAACAAAGATCAGTGCATTCAGCGAGATCGATTGCCTCTTGTGAAGTTAAACAACCATTGTCGGAACATCATGTGTGTGACACTCATGAACCTACTTCAGGAAAGGTAGACACAGAGGTGAAACTCTCCTAAGCTAGCTCAATGTAGTGCAAAGCTACATTTTTTCTCTTCTCCTTTGTTGCAATCTATAATTGACAGGCTTGTAATAGTTTTTTGATGCACTTAGGAGCACTTCTAATCCACCTATACATATGTAAGACTACAACTCTAATTCATTCCTCTGGCCATTTTGAATTTTTGTACTCTTTGGTTGTTTATGTGCATGCACAACCTACTTTTTAATCAAATCCATAATCGTTTCTATCAATTTTTTTTTTTTTTAAATCAAGTCATTTTATTTGATTATAAAAAATAAATTATAATATCCAAAAATGTGTAAATTGTAATTGCGAAATGAATTATGGATTATGTATTTTTTTTAATTTATTATTGAACGTCGTTTTAATTATAAGCTTTATTGACCCCAACACATTTATTCACACTTTTAAGAATGTACTCATTCCTTGATACCTACTTTCCTTATCGATAGGTTGTCTCGAGTTTGTTAATGGTATGCCTTAATGACCGGTAAGCAAACAAAGTCTTATTGTGTTTGACCTCAACTCCTTTATTCACACGATGTAGACTTGCACCTTTGGCGGAAAGTGTAGAAGACTTGAAGACATTAGTTCATAGTCGTAGCTTTCTTGGGGTGTTGTTATCTCTCATTGGACCAGTACCTATGTGACTTCAATGATCATGGGGGATCAGATTGTACTCCATTGTATACATATATCTTCAAATTGATTTTGAGACTATTTTTACTGGGCCTTGTTCGTGACTATGACAACCTTTGGCATGTAGCCACCTTTGTATTGCCTAATCATGGCCATGAACACCTGTTTGGTAGGTTTTCACATGGATCTGCAGTGTAATTCAAATTGGAAGCCATGTGCACAAAGTTAGTGCAAATTGTAATATTCTCACGAGCAACTAGTTCTTCCAACTGGGTCTCCATTACTCCACTTCTGGGTATTATAATGTATTTCGTCCATTGCAGATACTCCTCTGACCTCACACATTAGGGGGCATCTTTTATAGCAAGATTTGCCTCACCCTATGTAAATTTTCTCAGAAGGCCTTTTTCCATTTCCCTATGCAGACTTGAAGTCTCTTTTTGCAAATCCTAGAGCTAAAACAATATTTTTCCACATATACGTGACCTAACTATTATACATCATGTGTATATGTAGTTTGCACCATTACAGCCCACATACATTGGGTTTTGTGCCCAAAATTAAAAAATGGTGTCGGGTTTCCATGTCACGTCACGAGATCCATGATCCTTGACCTTCCATATACTAGAAGCGTTCCAAATTGGCCCTTCAGTTCCACTTGAGGGCTATAAATGGGCCATATCCTAGCTATGAAAAAATGGGGGAAAAGAATTCAACTTTGAGAGCAAAGTTAGTCTGGAGAAATTATTCACTTCACATTGAGTCTGCATCTATTTGTCCTTGTAAGTTTGAACACATTGTTCAGCCCCCAAGATCTTCCCTACTTGATTGAGAACCTGATTGTCTCTCTTATATGAGCTTTCCTTTGGTGGAGGATTGAAGTGGTGGAGGCCCATCTAGAAGGGACTTAGTTTCTTGATTTTGAATCGTTCTAGAACGAAAATTTGTAATTCATTCACTTCCGCTGATTACATTTTAATAGAAATACTCTTTTCTCGTCCAATTATTATCTTGAAAATGTTTTAATTGTTATTCCATGGGCATATTTGTTATGAAAGTTGATGGATTATGCTATTGAATATGCTAACTTTATATATTATCACCACATGCTTATGTTTCTTGGTTGTTGAGGACAAGTTGCAAGTGTATTACTTTGAGTCAAGTGCTCAACGATGGACTTCATCAAACATTTGGATGAGGTAGGCTCTTTATCTTGTCTTTCTTAGCATATTTTTTTATATAGCATACCTGAGATTAGAGTTGATTTATGCAGTCATTTCTGTCTGTTGTGGTTTACCCCTAGCCATAGAGAGTTTTTTCTCGTAACAGGGAGCATGTCACTAGCCACTGCAAGTCATGTTTGGGGCATTGATACGATTAAGAAGCCTATACGTATAGCATGTAAGCCCAAGTTTCTTTGTAGACTTTGCAAAGGATGTAACCTAACTCGTTTATGCCCTGCTACTGCCGTGGTATGAGAAGTGTGATCCTTGTCTGATGGCCCTTCAGGTTCTGAGTCGTCTTTGGTTTCCCAACCATCTAATCCATATTTGGTTGATGAAGTGGTCATTCCGATACAACCTTCAGTCAAAACCACTCTTGACCATGTTGTCTCACATCCTATTCAATGAGTTGTTTTTCTAATGCAATCTTCGACCGCCACCACTCCTATTTTGAGGGGTGATGCATCTCTTAACCAAGTTGTGTCACATCCTATTTAGCGAGTGATCGTGTCGATGCAATCTTTGGCTGACACTACTCTTGTTTTGAGGGGTGATGCATCTCTTGACCATGTTTTCTCACATGCCATTGAACTAGTGGTTGAGGAAGTGGTCATGTTGATGCAATTTTTGGTCAATCCCACTCTCCTCTTGGAGAGTAAAAAGTCTAAGGAAGTCACATCACCGATGAAATATTCAGCCAATCCCACTCTCCTTTTTATGAGTGATGCACCTTTTGACCACGTCCTTAGAATTTCCAATTATGTACCTTCTAAACAAGGGGGAATTCCACTCTCTCCAAGTACGCTCCCTCCAAGTCCTAGGATGGTTTCCTTTGATTGGAATGAATTGTAGAGCCTCACCTTTCTTCCTCTACACCCTTCCAGATAATGGGGGTTCATTGATATATTGTATATGAAGGATCCTCTGCAATTATTTTATCCTCCTTGGCTTGGTAGGTTTTTGGTTCTTCCAAGCTTGTGTAAGCTACCAGTGAGATATTGGCTTTCGACAGAAGACCTGCACAGAAGCCTTGGCCTCCCCCTATGGGCCCCAGTAATCTGACGTTTCCTCTTGAGTTTGATTTTGTTGTTTGTGAGACATTGAGCCCTGGTATTTGTGAGATGTTGGGCCCTGGTTTCATGGATATTGAGTTTCCTTCAGATTAGGCTATCCTTGAAGCTATGATTTTGTATTTTTGACTTCTTCCTGAATTAGAAACTTTTCAAGTTGATTACCAAAAAATCCCTTAGCCTAGGCCTAGAAATGGGCCCTACCTGGAGAACTATTGTGCATAATATGCAAGGTTGTGTGATCCTCTATACAGATTGTACTTTTAGGTTTTCTTGTTTTCAAGTTCCGTATCTCTTAATACATGTTTTATCAGAGGTTTATATATTAGAATTATTAACTTTTGGGTTAGTGTTTTTGGTATTATATACAAAACTTTGGAGACATTTTCTTTGATACGTTTCTTTATGTCGATCATTTCTGATAGGTCATGATCTTGAAACTGGAATATAGGTTAGATTTTCCCCTTCATGCATTTTTGAATTATCCATTTCTTGATTTGTTTCGCCTTAGGATCGACCCCACCGAGTTGCAACACAAAACCTTCTCTGTTGTTTAGAACTATTGTAATTCACATGGTAGAGCCTACCTTCCATGGGTGTCCTAGATTATACCCCCTTTTCATTTTGGTGCCCATGTTGTAAGTTTTCTATTATGCTCGGGGGTCTTGTTTAGCCCCTCCATAACATTGTGTTTGAAATTCATCCTTCTTACTCAGTCTCATTCTGACCCCTACCTATGGGACTCCCCCCATTATGTGTTTCTCAAAACAACATCCTAGAGTCTTAGTTAAGCTCTTTTCAGACTCCTTAAACACAAAAATATTGTTGAGTGAACTTGTCTCTTTTACACTCATTAAATAGATTTGAAAGGACGTATATTTTGGTATAAGTTTAACCCTTTTTTAGACCAAATAGACTACCTATGAAAAAATAATACTCTAGTCACCATTGGATAGAAGAGTTCTCCTGGGTATTTTTTTATACTTTTTTGTGCTTAGGAGACTAAATCTACGAAAAATAACGCTTTTTAGCTAAGTTGTAATTGCATCCCATTATCCTACTTGCATTGTTGATCCTAGTGTCAGCTCTTGGTTTCTCATTATAATCCTTTTCCCCCAACAATTCTCAACATTGGCCAAGTAATGCCTTCCATATATCCTTTGCAACTTGACAAACCTTTACCCATAGAGGAAACATCCCCCCCGAGTGTCCATGTCCCGCATGCACTCCCCTACATTGAGCATAGGTATGTTTCATTGCTTGAAACTAGTTGCTTACTTGTGACACTTGTTTCCTCTCATGTATCATAACATTGATTTTACTATGAAAAATAAAAAAAAAGACAGGACGGAAAAGAATATTATCTCCCATCGGCAACAGTCGTGTTGCCTTTGAACAAGAGAATAAATTCTTGAGTCCATCCAAGTTTTGGTATTAGCATGGCCTTAGGAAGATGAACTCGTTACTTAGATTCTACTCCTCCAACTGGTTACTCTTCCAGTCCCTATGGAGAGTTTGTTCATGCCTCCTGCATCACAAAATTTTGTCAATGATCAGTGTTAAGTCTATGATGTATGAGTTATTTATCTGTCTCATGCTCTTGTTCAAAGGAAGTCTAAGTCTGTGTCGGCAATTCCTCGGAACTCTTGAATTTGCATGTCGTTCAACCCCTTACAAGTGAACCTAAGAATCACGTGAATTTGTTGGCCTACCTTTAATCATTGGTAGGTGACCTTGAACCTTGCAGATGGCATCTCTCCATTAGTCATTGACTGGGGGGTTCCCTTGCATTCGACGACAATAAATCTATTCACACATTGGGATTCATGCAATGTCTTGGATTCCATTAGACCCTATTGGTTGTTTCCTGGCTTTTGTCGACAGTTTTCATTATTGGTTGCTAGTCAAAGGGTGTCTTTCATGTACTACTTGCATATGGTGCTTGCAAGAGATGCACATGGTTGTTGGTTTGTAAACATCCTATTTGTCTGGGTTGTTCCTAATCATCAAACTATTGTTTTTCACCTCACACTGAATGATGGGAGATTCCTTAATGCTCTCCTTTCAGCGGGTATCTTTCCATCAACTTCATCTCATTTATTCTGGAATAGAGATCTAGAGTTATATGAGTACCTAGAGGCTTGCAGTCATCAGTGGCAGGTTCTCCTACCATCGACAGTTGGGAATACATTAATATCTCTTGATTGATGTATTCTTCAAGTGTTCGAACTCAACACCCTTATTCACACTTGTGGAATGTACTCAATTCCTTAACACATACTTTCATTATTTGTGGGTTGTCTCACGTTTGTTAACGATATACCTTAATGACCAATAATCAAACAAAATCTCATTATGTTCGACATCAAATCCTTTATTCACATGATGTGGACTTGCACCTTCGACCGATAGTGTAGAAGACATCCAGTTCATATTACCAAGATCTCATAATTGTTGTTGTCTTTCATCACACCAATACCTATATGACTTCAATGATCATGGAAGATCATATTGTACTCCATTGTATACATACATCTTCAGTTGATTTTGAGACTGGACTCCACTGTTCCTTGTTTGTGACTATGATAACGTATGGGATGTGTCCCCTTTGTATTGCATATTCATGGCCATGAACAACTATTTGATATATATTCACATGGATCTATAGTGCAATCCATATTGGCATCCATGTATACAAAGTCAATATGAATTGTAATATTCTCATGAGTAACTAGTTTTTCTAGTTGGGTCCTCATTACTCCACTTCTGAGAATTATAATGTATTTTTTCCATCGCATTTTCTCCTCTGGCCTCACACATTAGAGGGTATCTGTTTTAACAATTTTTTCCACACTCCATGCATATTTCTCTCATGGCATTCCATTTCCCTCTGCAGACTTAAGTTCCCCCATTTTGCTCACTCCACAGTAAAACATTCAAAGTTTTGCACATATACGCAAGTCACAGTTAGACAACTTGCCCATTTCTTTGGTCCATTCTATTTTATTTTCTTTTACTAGAGTGTTAATCCCTTAAACAAAGCCCCATGATAATCATAAATCCCCATATAAAGTTGAGTTGTTTTATTTATATTGTTATATTAACATTGTTAGTTAGACCTTTTAATTGTAATTGGACCATTGGTCTCCTATATATATACCATGGAGACCTACTTAGGATCATCTCATATTGTATTTGGCATTTAAGTATTGTAAAAGGAGGTTTTCCCCTTGAAGTGGATTGTTAATTGACTATTTTTTGGAGTCTATGTTGCGAGGAACATCTCTATGGAAATGAGTAAACCACAAGAGACGAAAACACCTAGAAATCAACTCTAAACTAAAGTATCCTAGATAAATAGAAATTTTAACCATAGAAGGGTAAGAGCCTACTCCATCTAGACGTTCTAAGAAGACCACAACTGAGCTCGCGATCAAAAGCTTGATTCCTACAACTTGTCCTCAACAATCGAGATATACAATCATATAAAAATTACATAGAATGTTAGCATATAAACTAGTATAATCCATTAACATATATAATAAATATGCCCATCGAAATTAATGTAAATATTTGCCACATACAATTGGACGAGAAAAGAGTATTTCTATTAATGTAATCAACATAAGTACATATGTGAAAAACATTTGTAGTTGCACATATGGGAATTGAGAAACTAAGTCCCTCCAGTTGGGCCTTCACCACTTCAATCCTCCACAAAGGCAAACTCACGAAGTAGTAGGATAAATTGAGTTTCTCCTTCTCAAGATAGGAAGAGCTTGGGGGATGAACAAAAGAAGTTCAATAGTTCAAGGACAAAGGGATGCAGACTCAATATGAAGTGAAATTTCTCTAGAGTGTCTTTTCTCTCAATGATGTGTCTCTTCAAGGCTTGTATATGGCTCAATTTATAGCCTCCAAATGTAATTGAAGGGTCGATTCAGAGCGTTTACAGTATATGGAAGGTCAAGGATCATGGATCTTGTGGCATGGAATGGAAACTCGACATATTTTTAATTTTTGAGAATAAAACCCAATGTACACAGGATGTAATGGAACAACCTTCGTGTATGCAAGTTGTCTAATTGTGACCCACGTATATGTGTAAAGCATTGAATTTTGGAATTTGGAGTGAGAAAAATGGGGGAACTTGAGTTTGCAGAGGAAAATGGAAGGCCATCAAAGAAAGATGCATGGAGTGTGGCAAAAATTTCTATAACTAACATTTGGTTTCAAAGCATACGATCATAGGGTTTCACTCCTTCAATCGAGACATTTTGTAGTTTTCTCTATAATTTGGTTTTTCTTTTTCTCGGATGCTTTTAGATAGCAAAATTTTGAGGCTATGAGAATACATATTGAGGTACTTGTGGTATAAATTTCAATTAATTTCAAGTACTAGTTCATTATAATTTCTAAGATTTGACTAGACTTGAAATCAGTTTCAAACAAGTCATTTTGAAAATTTCGATATAACTTTTTTTCGGTAAGGTTTCAGACTATGAAATTTTCAACATACTATGGAGACATATCAAAGTATGTCTAATAAAATTTTTAGTTATTGATTCACTATACTATCTGAGATATATCCTATGAAAGTTAGGGTTGGTGACTAGTCTTGAAATAGTTTCAAATGCATCATCTTGTAATTATTTTCACTATAACATTTTTTTGGAAAGTTTCCAGACTTTGAAAATTTTGGAATCTTGAGGATATATAGTGAAGGACTTGTGGTAAAATTCCAAGGTTTATATTTTCTACTTTCTGAGATATATGATGTATAAATTAGGGTTATTTGACTAGCCCTAAAACTAGTCTCAAACAAGTGTTATTGGTAGAAGTGACATATCTCAAACTTGGTAATTCCAATTTAAGTGTTACCAATTCCTTTGGAAAGAAGACATACCATAATATTGCAAGTACAAATTTCACAATAAGATATGAAATATTGGACATGTGGCATTCCATACAAGTTCACTATCTAGAAAGGGATTCACCTATAACAAAGTCACCACACTTAAAATTATGGGAATCAAACATTCCCATATGCATCTCTTCCACTTTTACATCTATAGTGACATTATATCCTTGAAACTCCGTTGCTTCAAGACAACTCTCTTTTGCAATACCACCTTTTGCTACAATAATGCTCTCTTTTGCAAGATCACCTTCTGCTATAACACCACTCAACACTACAACATCCCTCCCTTACCTTCTACCACAATACTACCCATCTCTGCAACACTTCTTCTTTTTACAACATCACCCATATCTACATCAATGTCTTTGCTTTGGACACATGCTCTCTTAGGAAGACTGCTACTCTCTACTGCTTTTTGAGTTTCCTTCACAAAATCCTTTACCTTAATCTTTTCCTTGCATTTTTTTGCTGCAAACCCCTCTCTAGTCTCTTTTTTCATGCTATCATGCATTTCACTTACACTTACTCATTAGTTTCCCCAACAAGATGCACCTCACTAGCACACTCAACATTCTCAACAACCACAACTCGAAGAATTAATTTTTTCTTTCTTCTCTCGTTACATACTCCCATGCTTTCTCTTCTTCGAATTAATCATCTTGTCTTTGCCTCTCCATTTTTTGTCCTTCTTTAGCTACCCCTAGTAATTATATGCACATAGCTCCTCAATTCTTCCACATGAAATTTTCACTCTCCAATGGTCTTTAACTCCTTGGTAATCAAAAAGTTCCTTCTATGCACTTCACCAATCTTTCTAGATCTACACTTCCAAAAAACTGAGACATATCCATCTCCATTTGGTGCTACTCCATGCTCTTTATGTCTTCCACATCACCCTCATCTTCACTATATGTTCCTTTTAACAATCTTCTCTACTAAGCCAATTTTATAGCTTCCATCATCTTCATCATCTTTGTCAACATTGGTGTGATTTATTTTCTTCGAGTCTTTATGTTTTCTTCAATATCTCATTCTCCACCACCTCTACCTAGAGAAAGATTGGTATTGTATCTCATCTTAAAACATCTACCCAATCCAACTACTTTAGGAATGCTTCACTTATTGGTTTAGATAACTCTACCTAGCATCACACATTTGCTAGAGTCATATGTAATTCTCCTCTTTAACTATAACTATTATCTCACAAAATTCCCATTCTTCTCACGGTAACAATTCTACCCAACCCTACTTTTTTCATTGGAATTGTCCCAATCCTTCAGGTTTCTACATGTACGCAATTAAATTTCTCCATAATTTCTATAAACAAATTCATTCAATTGAAAACAATCATAAATACACCACAATAATAAAAAGTGTAGAAGAAATAAGACAACAAATTTGCACTCTTTGTTAAAGAGATTGGCAAGCTCTCTCTCCATTACATTCGTAGAGCCTATGCATAGGCCTTTGGATCATAGACAATCAGATCTGAATTGCTTTCAATTCCCTATAATCTACCTGCTAGGATGAATATTGGTTATTGCTTGCCTCCACTGAACATGGTAGGGTATAAAGAGCATTAAACCAATGATGGCCCTTTTTAATGTTTTCAATTTTTGCTATGTATTAAATCAATGATTGGTGTGTATCATTTTTCATTTATCAGTTAAATATCACACTATTTATCATTCAATAAGTAATGTTGTCAATATACAGCTTGCTACCCAACATTTAGTGTAGTTGTTGGTAGATTATAGACAGTCTGATCTGAATTGCTTTCAACTATATATAATCTACCAGAACAGGGAGACTAAATATTGTTAACCTCCACTAAATAAAATATAAAGAGCATTAAACCAATCATTAACTTAATATATGATGTACATCAATCTTCTTTAAATATTCATTAAATGATTTATTCAACTATAGCTTCTTACTTGACTATTTTCATACCTTGAAAGGTTTTAGATCTCTATTTCTTGGATTCTACTAAACACAAAGATTTCATTTACATTTAGCCTTTGGATTCAATATACATAATATTAAATGTATAGTCTTTTAGATGGGTTCCTAGTTTACACACAATATCCTTATTTATTGGCGTCCAGATGATATTTACATAACTATCTTCAAAATTAATAAACTATTCTGAATTTTGAAATAGAACTAATAAATAAATATATATAGTTCTGATTATTGATTAACAACTCAGTAAGCATTAATTTTACCAAAAAAATAAATAAAGTGAGTGTCTATGTACATATTAAAAATATGCACCTGACATGATATAAAGCTGCATGACTCTGCACACATATATATAGAGTACTACACTGTATGGTATAAAGCTGAAATAACTCTGAACTTATAAAAACAGTACCTAAAAGGTACTACAGGCTGAAATAGGTCTAAAAACCTAGAAGTAGGTATGAGTTTAAATTCATTGGACCTGTGCGAGAGTCAGTGGCCTATATATTCTATTTTTTTTAAAAGAAAAGTTGATTTTCTTTATGTCTAATGGGAGTTGAAAACGTAGTTTTTCAACATTGAAGGCGGACTTGCCCCAGGCAAGAAAAGTTTGCAGTACACTCAAAAACAAAACGATACATCCTGTCAACGTAGATACTACAAGCCATGCCCTTGGAAAATACTTGTCCTTAAGATCAGCACATATCATTATATATTCATAATTTGTGTAGAACGTTATACCTCGATTGGTTCGTATTCACCCTTCCCCATTACTTCCCACATTCCGTTCCAGACATTGGCTACTTCTTCGTCGGTGCCCAAGCGGTTGTGGATTATACCGCCATTTCTGAGCACTTCAACGTCCGCCGCTGTTTTAATCAAGCGGTCCATCAAGTCCACATAGCACATCAGCGGTTTCGTTTCTTTTTAGCAAACGAATGCCACCAAATTTCTCATGACAGCATCTGTTTTGTCGTCCATTTCAATCGTGGGCAAGTGAAATGTGTAGGTTCTGCTATCGAAACGAATTTCGTTGAGATGCTCTACGTGTGCAGCGAACTTCACTCCTTTTCTTCTCAGTTCTACGGCTGATGGGAGCGTCATGTACCTCTTTTTCTTCCACATTCGATTGTGTTCAGTATGATCAGTGGAATCGGAAGAACAGATGATTTTTTCATACACAAACCCTAAAAGATGTGAATGCGGCCTCAACGATGTCCTGGCTAATACATGCGAATCCAGCCTGTCACGTTTGTACAGAAAAGGGGACAGAGTGTGCCAAACGTGTCTTAGAATCTTCACAGTTGGACTTTGATTCTTGTCTTTGATCAGGAAAAGAAGATTAATTCTAAAGGTTAAAGACCTTTTTCATATATATAGGGTTAATATTCCGAGAGTTTGAATCTGAACTGTACTTGATAAAAACAAGATCAAACATCTCTCTGTCACACACAAAGAGCTCAAGATCAAAGGCTCTTAACCTTTAAAAGATCTGGCCGTTAATGGTAATGGGACTTGTTTCACAAGATCTTAAAACTTTCATTGAAATTTCGATTGTAAAGAAAAACATACCTTAAGAATCGCAAAAGGAATAAGCCATCTCGGGCCAATATCCAGCCTAGTTCTTTGTCACTGTAGGGACAATTATGGGAGAACTTGTACCATTGTCGAATCTTACTGCATTGATGGATCGTGTCCTCAACCAGCTTCGTGAAGGGAGGACAGCCGGCTCTATCGACGATTATGTCAGGGATCTTGCTTTTGAAGGTTTCATATTTGGCAAGTTGGGGTTTACCGAAATGAAAAGGGCCGAGAGAAACCACCTGCGGCACGTAAGCTTTCGTCAATCTCATCCTCTGCGTTGTCAGTTGAGACTGCTCAAAATCATCCTCTGCGTTGTCAGTTTCCAAAGGGAATATCAATCCTGTGGTCGTTCATGAGGCAGGGGCCGTGTTCCTTCAAGATTAAGCCTTCTTGGTTTCCGGGAAAATCAATTACAGAGTAGGGCTTCAGAAATTACAGAGAATTATACGGTGGATCTTTCCAGAAATGCCAAGGACCTTAAGACGCTGAGAATATGGCACTTCAGATATTACAGAGACATGTCCAAAAAACATAAACGAAGTGCACTGTGTCTTTATTTGATTGAGCGTATCGGGTACGCCTTTTACAACCACTTACATGCAATCATGTTTAGATTTTTTTCAAAGTTGCTTTGAAAAAAAGTAATTATAAAAACGGATGTAGTGGGATTGTTGGGATTTGGTGATAACAAATTTCTTTAATGATAGATTTGGATTTTGTTATTCTGTATTGGTTACAACCAAATAGGCCAAGTTAGAATATGGATAGGGATTGCATTTAATATCAGTTTCTTGTGTGAATGTATAAATTTATGTAAGTCCGTAGAGGCTAACCACCGAGTGTGAGAGACAAAGTGAGAACTTGCCAATCTAATGTAATCTCTATGATCTGAATAATAAGAAAACCGATGCGTATGCTTGGTGGACATAGCCCAACGTGTTTTTTATTTGTATGATTGTTAGTTATCATATGTGAATTGTGTTTTCGGCATTTGCAATTGTAACAAGTGGTATCAAAGCTTTTTTATCAGTATGATTGTTAGTTATCATATGTGAATTGTGTTTTCCGCATTTGCAATTGTAACAAGTGGTATCAATGCTGATTGGAGGAGCTTCAAATTCTCCGAGGAGCACCATAAGTGAAATCTATGTGTGAGGTGCATCGATTTATACATCACCACAGGTCCCTCCTTTGAAAGGGTGTGAAGTCATACTACTCACACTTTATACATGTTTGAAAACCTGGAATTTCCACAGTACTACTCACACTTTACACATGTTTGAAAACCTGGAATTTCCGCAGTTCAATTGTGTATTATAGAGCTTAATTTTTTTAATGATAGTCACACTCCAAGTAAATGTAAATCGTGAGGTGCAGACTCGTCACACTCCAAGTGAATCGTGAGGTGAGGACTGGCCCCTCTCTAATGGTAGCGTGAGGTGCCACACTTTACACATGTTTGAAAACTTGGAATTTCCATAGTCCAATTGTAGTGTTTAATTTTTTTAATGATAGCCACACTCCAAGTGAATCGTGAGGTGTGGCCCCTCTCTAATGGTAGCGTGAGGTGCTGAAATGCTCATGATTTTCTTCTTGGAAATTTTAAGGTATAGTTATTTGAAAAAGTAAAGGTGGAGGAGTTAATTAAAGTAAAAAGTTGTTTTTTAATTAAAGAGTCACCTGAATGGATAAGTTCAAAAGGTGAATGCTTATGGAGTAAAATTTTTATATATATTATTAAAAGGTTTTATGGAAAATATATAAATTTTTATTATTATAAACTTTTTGTGGTTAACCTTGAACCTTATTTATTAAGGATCTACATTTAACCTTATTTATTATTCCTCCACATTTAAAAAGATTTTATAAGCAGTGGACAATCGGAGATTTTTTAGGCTAATGCCTAAGATGCAGAGTTTAAGTTTGAAGTTGAACACTTAAGTGATAAAAACAACTTTGAGCTTTGGAAGCTTAAGATGTGGGATTTACGGGTGCAACAAGAGTTGCAAAAAACATTGGCAAGCAAGTCAAAGAAACCAACAACCATGATAGAATGGGAATGGGAAGATCTAGATGCGAAAGTTCTTAGTACCATTCATTTATGTCTAGTAGATGAGGTTATGTTTAATATCGTAGGAGATGATACAACATCAGGCTTATGGAGCAAGTTGGAAAGTCTATATATGACGAATTCCTTGACAAGCAGAATCTACTTGAAGAGACTGTTGTACATTTTGCAGATGAAAGAAGGTA
>SNQJ01S0033191.1:46375-74126 GCA_010110895.2 Picea sitchensis
CTTGGCACCACTTTGATTGAGCTAGTGTGCCTTGCAATGTTCCTCCAAGTTTCAGATAATGATAGTTTTGATCAATACCAGGAGTTGTTGAAGACATTCATTGAATTTCTTGATGTCATTGGTTTGTATTGATCCGGATTATTTTCGGCATGAAATGGGAGCAGAGATATAATAAAGCAATGTAAAGAGATATCTCAGATATTCAATAATATAACAGAAATGTATCAGAGATGAAAACATAAACACAGAGATACAATGATACACAATTTTCTATTAATGAGCGAAAATGTACAAAGACTGTAAAAATATAGAGTGAAAGACTCGCTAGAATGGTGGCATCTTATCTCTGAGAAGACATTTGTCCACTACTCGCATTTACAAGAATATGATTTTACAATGAGGCTCCAAAGGCCAATTTATCATGAAGAAAAACCAAAAACCTAACCCCAGAAGATGAAAAGCCAACAGTTTTGTGGACCCCGTTTTGGGTAGTTTGGTGTATCAACTTCTCAGGGGCGTAACTTTGACATACGATCTCCGTTTGGGGTGCACGATAGCTCGCTGGAAAGGTATCGTCGAGGATATTCATTTTGGGGGATCAATCAAAGACTTTGGTTATAATTGAGAAGATCAATCCCAAAAAACCTTCATTTAGGCCCTCAAAATGGGCTCATAAGTTAAAAAATGCCAAAAATCTTAAATTACCAAAATTACTGGAAAATTGTTTTGAGCTAGTTGGAAAAGGTGGGTGGCCACATATATCCACCTAGATCATGTATGTTACACTCAATTTTTTTATAACTAGAACATTTCCATTTTTCCATTATATTGCTTGCATTGAAGAGACCCTAGAGACAAACATCCATATGTGATAATTGCCTTGGCATCATAGGCCCAACAAGTAGAACCATCATTCCATACCTCATGAGGAGGATCAAGAAGAGAATTTTTCACTCAATATCTTGTTTACCATTGTTAGTTGGTAGTATTGTGTGTACACTACACTAAGAAAAAAGAACTCTTGTAGCATCAATAACTCATCACTAGATTCAAAGTATTTGGAAAGATTTTTTTTTTATTGACCTAATTGTCATTGTGTTTCCAACTAATTATTGTGTGCAGGTTACACTAGACGATAGTGGGCCATTGGTTGGCATGTTTCATGCTTTATAGCCATCAAAAGAACAGAGAGAACAAAGCTCAAAATAAAAGTGCACATAGTATCCATGTTGGTGAATTGAGTGGGATATAAATACATAGTTTATGGATCAAATATAGGAGTACCAGTGTTCTAAGAAGAGAAATGTCACTAATCGTACACAGGTTTCACAATATTTAAACCTGTCACCGTAACCCAATTGTAAATTCGGGTCATTAGAGGACCTAGTCACAAAATCAACAATTGACTTTGTTGTTGGACCTTGCAATGACTCAAAGCTACAATCAAATTATGAATGATCACATTTAAACATGGAGCATTGAAACAATATCCTTTCAATAAGAAAACAAAGTGCAAGGAGTCCTTGTCAATGTAAACTAAAAAAATGAATTTGGCTCATCTTCATACGAAGATCCTAAATAAATGAAAATTAAATAAGCCTTATCCGATCAATTTTATCCCCACTATTGTTATGGAAAAAATCTCATAGATGGACAATAAGACCTCCCTAGGATCTGCCTAGTGATCCTAGACAAACATAGGGCTAGATTTCTAATGGTTCTCCCTAGATCTAAGTGATTTTTTTTTTTTTTTAACCAAGATGGGTAGTGACCATACCTTTCAATCGACGATTGTCTTTGTGTATCTGACTAATGCAACTCCTAGATCCAGCTCCAACTCCTGCAATATGCTTCCTGCACACAATGAGACAAACAACTACCGATCTACTTGCTCTTCTAATGTTAATAAATCCAAATCTACCAGATCTATCTTGATCAATGTAACACAAGATCAGATCTAAAAATTTTCCAATCAAATACAATATATTTAAGAGAAAACTAATGATCTATTAATGGAAATGAAATAAAAATGAAATAAATACATCAAGCTATCATACCTTTGGTGTAGATGCATTCTCCTTTGCTTCTTCATCTCTTCAACCAAGCTAGGCAACCTTACTGCAAGTGATGTAGATGGAGAAACTCCTTTGCATTTGGACAACGTAACTCTGTAATTAATTCTTCCTCCTCTTGTTCAAGATTTTCTTTATTTATATAAATCCTTGGAAGAGGCTTGGGATAGCCTCTAGATCTTCTAGAGACCAATAAATACTTGAATAATGTGAGTTCCAAGGCTTATGCCACAAAGAAACAAATCATCCCTCCCTTGCCTCTTCGAAACTCTATGAATCTAGAAGATTGCATGGGTTGTTGTGGGTTGCACTATAGCTGACCAACGACTAGTCACTTGTTATCCCATGTATGACCCGCGATGACCCTCAAACCTAACCCAAATCCTAAACTAAAGATGTGCCATGTAGAGTGAAAATTAAGGCTATAACAACTATCTACCATCATTCCTATATATTAAAACATGTCCGCTTCTCCTAACACTCTGGATCTTTCGCCACACAGAAGGTTAGTTGTTAAATGGAAGCTCGACGTCCTTGACTCAATAATCTCGATATCAGTCGTTGTCTAACGTTGGATTTATTGAGGGAGTGATCTGGCTATGATCAGCTGTCTCACATGCAATATTGTTTCAGTCATCGATAAAATAGTCTCGACTGGATCATGACTGTAAATTTGTTTTTTTTGACCTGCGATCGCATCCTTTGGTTATCATATTTAATGCGCCCGCTCTGTATCACCTCAAATCCTTATCTTCTTTTTCTCCACTTGGAAAAAACGTGACAACTACATTGTTCTCATTGGTGGCTAGTTCAAGATTCTCTACGATATTCAACTAAACGCACAATCAAATATCATGGTACTTTAAAAAAAAATCCCCGTTCTCAAATTTATTTATAATCAAGTTGGAAATGAATGGCGATCTGACATTGTAAAAGTAATTAAGAGGAGAGGCACAGGCTTACCCTTATTGGAAATGGTCAAAATTATTGAGCTTTTAATTATAAATAGGTTTTGAATGGATTTAATATGGCAGTAGGTTAAAGATTCTACGAAATGAAGATTTTTTTTGGAAATATTTGTCTGAAATCTGGAGAAATTATTGGATTCGTAGATTTAAGTAATTATATTTATAGAATCTGAGTGCCCTGAGATTTTGTCAGCATGCTGAATCCATTTCTGCATTCAGAAATGAATTTTGAATAACAAAAAATAGTGATTCATGTAAATTTATATCGCCAGATTCAGACGAAAAAATCTATTTAGTAAAACAGCTAGCCAAAACATTTAATATGTTATACAATTTAATCTAATAAAGACTTAAAAAACCCATCTTTAAACCTTTAATTAGTAATAAAATATATGATTAATTAAATTAATAACTATTATTATATTTCATTGTCAATTACACAAAACTACATTGACACATTTAACTAATTTTAAAAATAAATTCACTATTATTACTTTCAACAATCATTTTAATAATTTATTAATACATTTATTATATAATAAATATTTTTTTAATACTAATTTTTTTATAAATTTATTTTATAATAAATATATTAATTTTATTTCAATATTTCGAAAATGAAAGTTAATGATGACAATGATGATGATGATGATTACCTTACATTAATATTGAATTGGTCTATTTGATCTTAAGAGGGTAAGTGATTACTTGAGATTCTTTAGAATTTTGTTTTTGTTCTTGAAAAGCTTTCCAAGATCACCATAGTTTTGTTGAGTTAATAAATTAAGAAGATTGATAATGTGATAAATATTTTGAAAATATACATTAATATTAAAATATTAAAATATATTCATATTATAAAATATATTAATATATTAAAAAATATTAATATATTTTATAATATAAAAATATATTTATTAATATAATAGGACTTTCATAACCACTACATTATTATTTTAGTGATCTATTAATTGAAACTATAACAAATATATTATTTTTAATATATTAAAATATTTTATAATATATTAGTATATATTAATATATTTCATATATATATATATATATATATATATATATATATATGTATGTATGGAATTATTTTGGAAAAGAAGATTAGCCTTTGGTTAGAAAGTCATCGTAAAAGAGCTAAAGGCCATGTGAGGTTTAACTGTGAACCATCTTTTGTTACCTTTAGGACCATTAGAGAGGAGTTCCACAATACTAAAACCAATTTTTTGTTGTTGTTTGTTGACTTTAGAAAAACTTTTGACATGGTTCCTAGAAAAAACCTTTGAAATAGGTTCGAAGAGATAAAAGTTCGTTTTGTTGACTTTAGAAAATCTTTTGACATGAATCCTAGGAAAAACCTTCGGAATATGTTAGAAGAGATAAAATTTCCTCTAGAGTTGAGAGTTGCTGCAATAAGGGTGTATGAGAACGTTATTGCTAAGTTTAAAAACATCGAGGGCTGGTCAAAAGAGATTAACTACAATATCAGAGTCAAACAAGGTTGTCCCTTGTCCCCTACCATTTTTGACATATACATTGACAAGTTAGAAGATTTCTTGGAAAAAACAGGTTGTGTCAGCCCTACTCTCATTGGTATAGTCATCAATCTTCTTATTTATGTCCATGATATCATTCTTATGGAAATGAGTACCCATGATCTTGAAAACCAACTAAGAGTCCTCAAGGATTTTTGATCCAATATGGGTATGACTGTTAATACTGATAAGACTAAGGTCATGATTATTAAATCCAATAAGATCCCTTATGATACCTTATATGACAACAACAACTTGGACGAAGTGACTTCATACAAATATATTGGAAATTATATTCACGAAAAGCTCAATTGGAATTATAGCATTGAGAAAATGATCATTAGGGGATGAAAAGCTTATTATGGGCTTGAAAATAATTGTAAATCAACTGATCTTTGGAGTTGGGATAAGAAGAAACTCCTCTTTGAGACTCTTGTTACACCTATTATTTTTTATGGATGTGAAGTCTGGGGCTGTAGTATCTCTCGTGAATCATGGAGAAAGATAGAGCAAATACAAAATAGTTTTATAGCCTATAAAGGAAATACGCCCTATCCCATCCTCCTCTTAGAAACAAGCCTCTCCCCCATTTAGAGCATGGCTATGACTAGATACCTAATGTATAAGAACAAGTTAAACAACATGGAAGACAAGAGGCTTCCTAAAATTGTTTCAAAATCTAATCATAACCACCATCGACTCAAGTGAGGATGGCATAGAGATGCCCGGTATTGGATAAACTATTGGGGAATCATGGAAGACACCAATCATGGGTGTGAGTGAATTCCTAAAACGCCATGAGATGAAAGAGTGTGTCACCTTTGTGACACTAAGAAGGTTGAAGATGAAAATCACTTTCTCTTAGATTGTCCAGCCTATACCCATATTAGATCTCATTTTCAAAATATTTGTCACACTACAAACCTCTTAACTCAACAAAAGTATGGTGATCATGGAAAGCTTTTCTTAATGCTTTTAGAGCACAGAAATAAAAATCTAAAGAATGACATAAAGTATGATAAACCAATTCTGTCTTAGTGGACTTGAATCATCATCATCATCATCACACACACATATTATTTTATTTATTTATTATTAATTTAATGTGTTATGTTATATATATATATATATATATATATTATATTGTATTTATTTATTATTATTAAATTGTGTTATGTTATATGAATATTTGTGTGTTGTATAAAACTCCGTGTAATTATTAAATTTATTTTTTTATTAAAAATCTATTAAATAACATAATTTCTCATTATTTTTTTTTAATAAATATAATATAAGTTATTGGGTTTAAACTTTTCCAAATCCAATTACATATAAATAATCATAATTAATATTTAATGTTACACCTTGTCCAGTGGTTAGATCATTTACCACATTTTTTTCTTTTTAAATGGACAGACTTATATTTAGGAATTTTAATATTCCAAATAAAAAACATGTCATTTCAATCTATTGACTTAATATTTCCGAAAGATGTTTAAATCTTAGATATAAATTTTCCATGTTGTTTTTTTGTGATTTTGTTAGATTGATAGATTAGAGTGATTTTGTTAGATTGACAGATTAGAGTAATTATTTATGTAGTGTTTCAGAAATTTTATTCATTTTTCTATTTAGAAATGGATTTTAAACAACAAAAAATAGTGATTTCTTACAGATTAAAAAAATACCATTTCATAAAACAGTAAAACAACACACCCAGAAAGAAAAACGTCCTCGAGTTTGAAGTTCTAGCAGGGTTAGTGCATGGGGTCATTGGTGTACTCTAAATAATTTTTTGAATTTCTTTTAAGTTTTTTATCAGTTTTATTTAAAAATTAATTAAAATTAAACAAAAATAAATAAATTGTTAGTATATAATACAAATAAATTAGAAGTTTTTCAAAACCCTAAGCTGAATACATTTATGTATTTAAAACTAATTGGCTACCCAGTAAGCTACTCCTAATTCGTGAGCAATCTTCTTTCAGGAGTTTCTTTTTTCAGGCAAAAAAAAATGGAGCCAAATTTTCACTGAATTTAACATGGATCAATGTTCCATGCATTTCAAAACCATTTCACATTTATTTATTAACATATCTAAATGAATGTATGATGGAAAGCTTTTATCAAAAATGTTAGTAGAAAAAATCTAATGTTTGACATAATGGCAGAGTGGTTGTTGGCAGAGGGAATCTAATGTTTGACATAATGGCAGAGTGGTTGTGTTGGACAAAGATGGTTTCTTAAAATAAAAACAAACAAGTGGAGTGGTTGTTGGCAGAGGGAATCTAATGTTTGACATAATGGCAGAGTGGTTGTGTTGGACAAAGATGGTTTCTCAAAATAAAAACCATCACCATCCGTGAATTTTATTTCAATGGAAGGATACTCCACCGTAAGATGCCACCTAGAGCCGACCACCATTTTGTAGCAATTTCCTCATCTAAGCCTTGAGGAAAGACCTTTTAAAGGGGAGGGCATGTTAGGACCTAAACTCCCTAACCATTCACAGATAGAATAATATATTTCCATAGTAAAGGCCGACATTAGTTAATAACACCTATTTAATAAATGTGAACAAGTCAATGTAAGAAGACCTAATAGAAGCTTCTAGAAAGATATTCTTCTAGAATGTTCTTTATAAGATAAAAAATTAGTATAAATAATAATAGGGCATGATAAAACTTGTATTGAGAATTATTGTAATAGAGCTCTTCTCTAATAGAGGTTTCCCCAAAGAGGCAAGTGAACATTATTTCTTTGAATAAAGGTATTATTTATGGTGTTGTTTTTCTCAATATTTTTCTATTCCATTGATATATGTTGAATATTCTTGTTTCTCGTGATATTTTATTACATTTGACAATTCCTTTACAAAGAAAACCTTCAAAACAACAAATTTCAAATAAAACACAATATGAAAAAGATCTCAATAGTATAAAATGGAAACAAGTGCATAGCTACAAAATGAGGCCATGAGAATGAATATAAGGGAATTCCATGATTTCAAAAAATGAAACAACAATGTCATGTCATTTCCATAGAGAGAAAATTCATTTGTTGAGTTTGGAGTGTTAATGGTATCTACTACAACCCACAACTAGAAGGCCCTATTCTTCTCCATATTGCAATTTCAACACAAAGACATCTTCAAGTTACTTTAAAACAATTTTTTACATTGCATCCCCAAAGTGAAAAGTGTAGTGAGATGAGGTTGAAGAGAAAGTTATTATCAATATTGGCTCTTATCTAACTTGGCACCTCTTTGATTGAGCTAGTGTGCCTTGCAACGTTCCTCAAGTTTCAGATAATGATAGTTTTGATCAATACCAGGAGTTGTTGAAGACATTCATTGAATTTCTTGATGTCATTGGTTTGTATCGATCCGTGATTATTTTCTACATGAAATGGGAGCGTAGATATAACAAAGCAATGTACGTGAGATATTGTAGATATCAATAATATAACATAGATGTAGTAGAGATATAACAATAAACACCGAGATACAATGATACACAATTTTCTATTAATGAGGAAAATGTACAAAGACCAAAATATAGAGGAAGATCATAGAATGGTGGCAGCTTCATCTCGAAGAGATTTGTCCAATTACCGCGAATTTACAAGAAGATGATTTTACAATGAGGCTCCAAAGGGCCAATTTTATCATGAAGAAACCAAAACCTAACCCCGTGAAGATGAAAGCCAACGCTTTGCAGGGACCCTCTTTTGGGTAGTTTGGTCTATCAACTTCTGTATGAACTTTGACATACCATCTCCTGGCTTGGGGCACACGATAGCTCACCGAGTTGCATTGTCGAGGAGATTCATTTGGGGTTCAATCAAAGCCTTTGATTGAATTGAGAAGATCGATCCCAAAACCTTCATTTAGGCCCTCAAAATGGGCCTCTTGGGTTAAAAAATGCCAAAAAATCTTAAATTACCAAAAATTACTAGGAAAACTGTTTTGAGCTTGAAAAAGGTGGTGGACACCTATATCCACCTAGATCATTTATGTTGCACTAAATTTTTTTATAACTAGAACATTTCCATTTTTCCATTATATTGCTTGCATTAAAGAGACCCTAGAGACAAACATCCATATGCGACAATTGCCTTGGCATCACAGGCCCAACAAGTAGAACCATCATTCCATACCTCATGAGGAGGATCAAGAAGAGAATTTTTCACTCAATATCTTGTTTACCATTGTTAGTTGGTAGTATTGTGTGTACACTACACTAAGAAAAAAGAACTCTTGTAGCATCAATAACTCATCACTAGATTCAAAGTATTTGCAAAGAATTTTTTTTTATTGACCTAATTGCCATTGTGTTTCCAACTAATTATTGTGTGCAAGTTACACTAGACGATAGTGGGCCATTGGTTGGCATGTTTCATGCCTTATATCCATCAAAAGAACGGAGAGAACAAAGCTCAAAATAAAAGTGCACATAGTATCCATGCTGGTGAAGTGAGTGGGCTATACATAGTTTATGGATCAAATATAGGAGTACCAATGTTCTAAGAAGAGAAATGTCACTAATCGTACATAGGTTTCACAATATTTAAACTCGTCACCCTAACCCAATTGTAAATTCGGGTCATTAGAGGACCTAGTTACAAAATCAACAGTTGACTTTGTCGTTGGACCTTGCAATGACTCAAAGCTACAATCAAATTATGGATGATCACATTTAAACATGGAGAATTGAAACAATATCCTTTCAATAAGAAAACAGCAGTAAGGAGTCCCTGGTCAATGTAAACTAAAAATGACTTGGCTCATCTCATACCTAAGATCTTTAAAAATGAAATTATGTTTCCTTATCCCACAATTTTATCCCCACCATTGTTATGGAAAATTCCATGTGGGATCAACAAGACCTCCCTAGGATCTACCTAGTGATCCTCCTGTGTATAAACATAGAAATAATTTCACGCTTCCTGTGAGGTCTAAGTGATTTTTATTTTTTTTGAACCAAGATGGTAGTGACCATACCTTTCAATCGAATGCATTGTCTTCAAGGTGGATTCCACCACGCATTCTAGATCCAGCCTCCAACTCTAATATGCTTTCTCGCACAATGAAACAAACAACCACTCCATCTACTCTGTTTTCTAATGTTAAGAAATTCAAATATACTGCATCTATCTCGGATCAATGTAACACAAGATCGTGATCTAAAATTTTTCCAATCAAATACAATATATTTAGGAGAAAACCAATGATCTATTAATGGAAATGAAATAAAATGAAATAAATACATCAAGCTATCATACCTTTGGTGTAGATGCATTCTCCTTTGCTTCCTCATCTCTTCAACCAAGGCAACCCGATTGAAGTGATGTAGGATGGAGAAAATCCTCTGCGATTTTGGACAACGAACTCAGAATTGATTCTTCCTCCTCTCGCTTCAAGATTTTCTTTCTTTATAGATCCTGAAGATATTTGGGATAGCCTCTAGATCTTCTAGAGACCATTGGAGGCCTGAATGATGTGAGTTCCAAGGCTTATGCCACAAAGAAACAAATCATCCCTCCCTTGCCTCTTCGAAACTCTATGAATCTAGAAGATTGCATGGGTTGTTGTGGGTTGCACTATAGCTGACCAACGACTAGTGACTTGTTATCGCATGTATGACCAAGAATGGACCCTCAAACCCAACCCAAATCCTAAACTAAAGATGTGCCATGTAGGATGGAAATTAAGGCTATGAACAACTATCAACCATCATTCCTATATATTAAAACATGTCCGCTTCTCCTAACACTCTAGATATTTCGCCACACACAAGGTTAGTTGTTAAATGGAAGCTCGACATCCTTGACTCAACAATCTCGATATCAGTCATTGTCTAACGTTGGATTTATTGAGGGAGTGATCTAGCTATGATCAGCTGTCTCACATGCAATATTGTTTCAGTCATCGATAAAATAGTCTGGACTGGATCATGACTGTAAATTTGTTTTTTTTTGACCTGCGATCGCATCCTTTGGTTATCATATTTAATGCGCCCGCTCTGTATCACCTCAAATCCTTATCTTCTTTTTCTAAGAAAACGGACAACCACATAGTTCTCATTGGTGGCTAGTTCAAGATTCTCTATGATATTTAACTAAACGCACAATCAAATATCATGGTACTTTTAAAAACTCGCTTCCTAAATTCTATTTATAATCAAGTTGGACACTTTTAATAGCGATCCCATTGTAAAAGTAATTAAGAGAGGCATAGGCTGCACTTTATTGAAAATGGTCAAATTATTGAGCTTTAATTATAAATAGGTTTTGAATGGATTTAATATGACAGATAAAGATTCTACAAAATGAAGATTTTTCCTGGAATATTTGCTCCCAAATATGGCTTATAAAAATATTGGATTCAGATTTAAGTAATTATTTCCTTTTATATAAACTGGTGCCCTAGGATTTTGTCAAGATGTCAATCCATTTCCTCGTATTTAGAAATGAATTTTGAATAACAAAATATGATTCATGTACCCCATATCGCCGTGATTCCCACGAAAAATCTATTTCGTGAAAACGCCAGTTTCAAAGCAATTTAATATGTTTATACACTCATCCATAAACTTAAAACACCCATCTTTGAACCTTTTAATTAGTAATAAAATATATGATTAATTAAATTAATAACCATTATTATATTTCCATTGTAAATTACACAAACCACATTGACATACGAACTAATTTTAAAAATAAATTCACTATTATTACTTTCAACAATCATTTTAATAATTTATTAATACATTTATTATATATAATAAATATTTTTTAATATTATTTTTTATAAATTTATTTTATAATAAATATATTAATTTTATTTCATTTTGAAATGAAAGCTAATGATGACAATGATGATGATGATTACCTCCACTATCATTGAATTGGTCTATTTGACCCTTTAAGAGGGTAAGTGATTACTTGAAATTTTTAGAATTTTGTTTTTGTTCTTTGAAAAAACTTTCCAAGATCACCATAGTTTTGTTGAGTTAATAGGTTAAGAAGGTTGGTAATGTGGATAAATATTTTGAAAATATACATTAATATTAAAATATTAAAATATGGACTATATTATGTAAAATATATTAATATATTAAAAATATTAATATATTTTTTATATATGTAATATATTTACCGAAAAGGCTTATACCCATTGACAATGGGCAGAATTAATCACCTTAATCTCAAATTCTAATCTAATGGCTAAACAATTGAAGATGCTGGCATATTCTTAGTCGCCCTTCCAAATCAATGAATGTGATTTACTCTTCATAACTTTTGTATTTTGAATGCATCCTAACCTGTTTACTTTTACATTTACATAATCATATTAAGAAATTACCGTATCATTATATGATTGCCACGTTTAAATGATTAACCTTGGAATTACCACGTTTGTATTTACTCAATTGTTTGTTAATTATCTGGCTGTACACGCAGTGTTTCTTTAGCTGTCCGTCCGTTCATTTTATGGCTTTCCTCACCTGTACGCCCGTTTCATTTTCTACCTGTACGCCTGCTTCATTTTCTTATTGCGCGTTTCATTTTCTGCCTGTCCACGCTTTCATATTGCACGTTTCATTTTCTGCCTGTCCACATTTTTCATTTTCTGAATTGTGGCTTTGAGTTCAGGTAAGGAGCGCTCCAGATCTCAGTGAGGAAAACCGCTGAGCCATAAGTTTCAGAGTGATCTCTGATTGTGGGGAGCCTGGAATTCTGTGGATTTGACTTTTTTATTGTATGGTCATTGTTGCAGGTTGTGCTCGACATGGGCGTCTGCCCCGAGAGCTCGAGCTTCGGCGACGAAGGAATGAGCTATGTTCCGGTTCAGTGGAAGGGAGACTGCGAGGACGGCACACGGTTCAACGCCTCGCACTGCAACAAAAAGCTGATCGGTGCTCGATTTTTCTTCAATGGCTACGAGGCTGCCTGTCAACGAGATGAAGCAGTATAAGTCACCGAGGGACCAAAATGGCCATGGGACTCACACTGCGTCCACCGTTGCGGGTCATCGATGCCCAACGCGAGCTTGATGGGCTACGCTGAGGGAAATGTGAGAGGAATGGCGGAAAGGGCGAGAGTAGCGGTGTACAAGGTTTCCTGCGTTTCGGGTGTTTTAGCTCTGATATTCTGGCGGGGCTCGACCGTGCTGTGAAATTAGGGTTTATGTAGAATTAAATGAATACAGGGTTTCCAAATTATTTACAAAGTTTTCCGGTTCTTATTATTCCAGGTTTCTTTATGTTTTTACACTTAAAAATATTATACGAGATATAACTTTATGTTTGTGACTGATTAACAAACATAAAAAGTATAAAAACATAAAGAAACGGTTACGGCCCGTACTAGCACGGTTTTTTATTACGGGTACAATTAGTATTAGAGTTAAACTTTCTGTTAAACTTTAATAAAGTATTATAATTAAACTTTCTCTTAAACTTTAAGAATTAAATGAACTTTCTCTTTAAAAAAGTTTAACTCTATATTAAATGAACTCAATTCCACCTATTAATCAATTTCCCCGGGTATAATATTAAACTTACGACTTTCTTCTTTACAATATTATTCGAGGTATAATATTTTTTAAGTATAAAAACATAAAGAAACTTGAAAAAGATGGGAAAAAGAAAAATATAAAGTCATAAAATGCATATAATATTATATAGTGATCATCTTAATAAATAGTTTTTAGATTTTCAAGCGATTTCATAATAATAAATATTTTTCAACTTTTATTTTAGTCATTTCATAATCATTGTGGCTTTACACAACTAATAGTTTTGTTTCCAATTTCACATGGTAACATTATTCACATATTTTGGCATATTTTTTATCTCTTAGTCACTGGTTGATCAGCCACAATTATGTATTGTGCTAGTTATTAATATAGTAGGACCTTCATAACCACTACATTATTATTTTAGTGATCTATTAATTGAAGCTATAACAAATATATTATTTTTACTATTAAAATATTTTTGGCAATTTATTTGTATATATTAATATATTTCATATATATATATATATATATATATATGGATTTATTTTGAGTGAAGATTAGTCTTGGTTAGAAAGTCACCGGGTAAAAAGAGCTAAAGGCCATGGAGGTTTAACTGCGGAACTACCCTGTTTTAGGATCATTGCAGAGGAGTTTTTGCAATACTAAAACCAATTTTTGTTGTTGTTTTGTTGACTTTAGAACCCTAATTTGGTTCCTAGAAAAAACCTTGGAATAGGTTGGAAGAGATAAAAAGTTCCTCTCGAGTTGACTTTAGAAAAGTTTTTGACATGATTCCTAGGAAAACCTGCATTGGCGCTGAAGAGGATAAAAGTTCTAGAGTTGAGAGTCACGAATAAGGATATATGAGAACTTATTGCTAAGTTTAAAACATCTAGGGTCGGCCGTACAGATTAACTACACATAGCATGGATCATAATACTCATATGACTCATAGCTCCATCATTAAATCCAATAAGATCCCTTTATGATACCTTTATATGACAACAACAACTTGGACTTAAGTGACTTTACACAAATATCTTGGAATTGATATTCACAAAAAGCTCAATTGGAATTATAGCATTGAGAAAAATGATAAATGTAGGGTGAAAATCTTATTATAATTTGAAAATAATTAGAATTAACCGATCTTTTGAGCCTGGATAAGAAGAAACTCCTCTTTCGAGACTCTTTGTTACACCATTATTTTATGGATGTGAAGTCTTGGGATGTAGTATCTCTTGCGAATCATGGAGAAAGATAGAGAAAATACAAAATAGTTTTATAGCCTATAAAGGAAATACACCCTATCCCACCCTTCTTTTTAGAAACAAGCCTCTCTCCCATTTAGAGCATGGCTATGACTAGATACCTAATGTATAGCATCAAGAACAACATGGAAGACAAGAGGCTTCCTAAATATTCTTCAAAAATCTAATCTCAACCACCATCGAGTCAAGGGAGGATGGCATAAATATGCCCGATATTGGATAAACTATTTGGGAATCATGGAAGACACCATTTTAATAAATATACTATTAAAAAAAAGTCAAATCAAAATGTGGTGTGAAAAAGAGTTGAGGGAAAAAAAAAATTAAGGTACCCTAATCTAGGAAGATCAAAATTATCTATCCTGCTTTGGTAAGTGTAAAGAAAAAAGAAAAGAAGCATTGGTTGAAGATAAGCAACTAAATTCACACGCATTCATATGAAACCTGGTGAGAGTGAATTCCAAATGCCATGAGATGAAAGAGGGTGGTCACTCCTAGGACACTAAGAAGGTTGGAAGATGAAAAATCACTTTCTAGATTGTCCAAATTTCATACCCATATTAGATCTCATTTTCAAAATATTTGTCACACCACAAACCTTCCTAACCTCAACAAATTATGGTGATCATGGAAAGCTTTTCTTAATGCTTTTAGAGCCCATAAATAAAAATCTAAAGAATGACATAAAGTATGATAAACCACCATGTCTTAGTGGACTGAATCATCATCATCATCATCACACACACATATTATTTTATTTATTTATATTATTTTATTTTTATTTTTATTATTAATTTAATGTGTTATATATATATATATATATATATATATATATATATATATATATATATATATATATATATAATTGTATTTATTTATTATTATTTAATTGTGTTATGTTATATGAATATTTGTGTGTTGTATAAAACTTGCTGTAATTATTAAATTTTATTTTTTGCCTAAAAATTCTATTAAATAACATGATTAAAAAAAATTAAAAAAATATAATATAAGTTATTGGGTTTAAACTTTTTCAAATCCAATTACATATAAATAATCATAATTATTTAATGTTACACCTTTGTCGAAAGTGGTTAGACTTTGGCCACTACATTTTTCTTTTAAATGACAAATTTATATTTAGATCCCTTGCGTATTCTAATATTCCAATAAAAAACATAAATATTAATGAAAGATTTGATTAGATGTTTAAAGCTCAGATATAAATTTTCCATGTTGCTTCTTTGTGATTTTGTTAGATTGACAGATTAGAGTGATTTTGTTAGATTGACAGATTAGAGTAATTATTTATGTAGTGCTTTAGAAATTTTATTCATTTTTCTATTTAGAAAATGGATTTTAAACAACAAAAAATAGTGATTTCTTACAGATTAAAAAAATACCATTTCATAAAACAATAAAAACAACACCTCTAAAAAGGAAAACTTCCTAGAGTTTGAAGTTCTAACAGGGTTAGTGCATGGGGTCATTGGTGTACTCTAAATAAGTTTTTGAATTTCTTTTTTATCAGCTTTTATTTAAAAACCACTAAAAATTAAACAAAATAAATAAATTGTTAGTATATAATACAAATAAATTAGAAGTTTTTCAAAACCCTAAGATGAATACATTTATGTATTTAAAACTAATTGGCTACCCAGTAAGCTACTCCTAATTTGGGAGCAATCTTTTTTCGTAAGTTTCTTTTTCAGCAAAAAATGGCTCTAATCAGCCAAATTTTCTCAGAGGTAAACCGAAGCTTTAACATGGATCTATGTTCCATGCATTTCAAAACCATTTCACATTTATTTAATAACATATCTAAATGACTGTATGATGGAAAGCTTTCATCAAAAATGTTAGTAGAAAAAATCTAATGTTTGACATAATGGCAGAGTGGTTGTTGGCAGAGGGAATCTAATGTTTGACATAATGGCAGAGTGGTTGTGTTGGACAAAGATGGTTTCTCCAAATAAAAAACAAGTGGAGGCTTTGGTTTAATCAGAAAAGTGAAGGCTTTGCTTTAATCAGAAGGGTTGTTGAGGGAATTTAATCTTTGACAAACAGCGTAAAAGGTGAAACAGACATAATGGCAGACTAGTTGTTTTGGACAAAGTGGAGGAAGATGAAAATCTAAGCAAAAGCCTTCATAAGGAAATAATCTTACCCAACATCCTCAAGTCCCACAAAAAATATTGCCAGAATGAGAAAAAAACCTAGTCATACCATTTGATCTACCCAATGTACGCATCGTTACATTCATTATTTGGTAGAACGCTCAAGTCAAATCAACAGGGCACGCCGACCCGAGTTGTCTTACCCAAAAACCTAATAGCATGCCAAATGGCTCATAGAGAACATCCCGTTCCAGCTATAAATACATCAAACATTTCACAAGAGTTCCATTCCATCCCTGCAATGCTATGCAGTTTTCTAGTGCTTCTCTTGCTTAGCGACTCATATTTATCTGATACATACATAGTCGCTAGTCTTCGTCTCCAATATAATTTCCATTCCGAATCAATACTATATCAATTCTCCAATCCTGTCTATCGCGTTCTGAATTAGTGCAGTCTATCGCATTCTGAATTAAGATTGTTTGTGTGTGTATGGTGAAAGATTTTGTCTGTCAATCGAGCTGAGCTGCTGTTCCTGCTTATTGAGTGTCGTAGTAGTATTACTGAGCTCGTTAGATATAAATATGTCGGCCGAACTGCGACTCTGAGATTCTCTAGCTGTCGTAGGGTTTCTTTTGAAATCAATAGGAACAGTTCTGGTCCTCCTCCCCCGCTACTTGTTGCTACAAATATTACGAATACAAATGGAGGATCAGGAGTTCATGATGGCAACAACATAGCCGACCCAACTCCTCACCGTTCCTACTACTGGCGCCACCTCCCAACACTTGCTTTCTCTGTCAATAAAATGTCTTCTTCAGCGAAAGTTGCCCAACATCGCGCTGCTTCATCATTCTGCGTCTCTTCGAGATGCCATAGTCGCGCAGGCAGTCATTTCTATGATGCGGACATCGAAGATAAGGAGGAGGAATATGAAGATCTCCCTCCCTCTCGTGTCTATGAACATTATGACATAGAGGATCCGCTGATTTGCTCCTCCAAGCTTGGCCGCCACCTGGCGCGGAGGCTCGTTGAGGTTGGCGTCACGGACGTTTTCTCCGTCCCCGGGGACTTCAATCTCATATTGCTGGACCATCTGCTGGCGGAGCTGGGCCTCAATCTCGTCGGCTGCTGCAACGAGCTCAACGCCGGCTATGCGGCCGATGGGTACGCGCGGTCCAGAGGCGTGGGGGCCTGCGCCATTACGTTCACCGTCGGGGGACTCAGCGTCATCAATGCGATCGCGGGGGCCTAAAGCGATGATCTGCCCGTCATCTGTATCGTCGGGGGCCCCAATTCAAACGATTATGGGACCAAGCGCATTCTACATCATACCATTGGGCTGCCCGACTTCAGCCAAGAGTATCGCTGCTTCAAGACGGTCACATGCGCTCAGGTCTATGAATTCTGTAGAATGTGATGTAATAGTAGAATTGGATTGAATGTTGATTTCCTTTTTTGCGGAGATCTCACGATGTTAGAAATAAAAAACTGTGCAGGTTATTGTGAATCACTTGGATGATGCCCAGGAGCTCATTGACCATGCGATTTCCACAGCGCTTATAGAGAGCAAGCCTGTGTATATCAGCATCAGCTGTAATCTTGCTGACATTCAACACCCCACTTTCAGCCCCCAACCTCTTCCATATTCTCTATTACCCAGGTAACAAATTCTCGGAATTTCATTAATTTATCTCCTCTCCCCTTTTCGCAATCTAGAGTTTCAGTTCGTAGATGTTAGTTTTAGCGATTTTCCGTAATGGGTAATGCAGAATCGCATTGGCGAGCATCCATTACCTACCGGGAACGGTATTTTTATGAAGAAAAGTACGTTCATCCATTTTTTGCAGAACATGAATCACATAAATAAATGTTAAGGCTAAGGGAGTGTTTAGTATATCATTGGTAGGAACCAAGATTTCTCTACTCTTTCCCATTAGCTTCTTTTTCAAGAAAACTATTCCATGCCAATATATGTTATTACCAATTAATAACATATATTCCATGCTTATATCCGATGGGCCATGGGAAGCCATTAATATGGATTTTGTTTTGGGATTACCGGTGAACACAATCCAGGAGTTGACTCCATCTTCGTGGTGGTGTGGATAGGTTCTCAAGATGGCACATTTCATTCCGTCATATATTTTCAGCTGCGATGCTACACACATCGCCAACTTGTTTTCAAAGAGATTGTCCGATCAAGATGTGGATTGCCGAGAAGCATAGTCTCAGACGGGATATCAAGTTAGTAGGTCACTTTTGGAGGACGCCATGGAAGAAGTTTTTCGGGACCACTGGCTTTAGTTCACTGCACTATCCGCAGACATATGGGCAGACCGAAGTGGTCAATAGAGGCTTAGGGGATTTATTGAGAAGCCCGGTGACGGAGCATCACGCTATTTGGGATCGATCCACCACAAAGTGCACTTGCATGCAAACGCGATTCAGCTTGAATCAAGTACGGTGTAAGCATTCGCTCCAATTTCTTTAGCGGGACACAACAGAGGAGTTTCAAGCTCGGAGTTAGAACAAATAAACTGAAGTGAGAGTCGAGGAGTTCAAGCAGAGAGCATGCAAGAACTTCACACCAGTGAAGCAAATGACCAGAGAAGTCCAACTAAGAGTATAAGCACAGAGCCGACCAGAGAAAAAGACAACTTCAGTTCGAGGTTGGTGATATAGTTCTGGAACATTTGAGGGAAGAAAGGTTCCCAAAGGGAACGTACAACAAGCCTTCCAAGATGAACAAAATTGGGCCATGTAGAGTCCCTCAAGAAATTCGGGAGAATGCGATAAGCTTGAGTTGCCGAGGGCATCTGGATATCTGATTTCAATATTTCGATTTTATACCCTGGCTGTGGTCGATGGAAGCGACACCGGAACTAATGAACAAACCGCGATCCGGCGTAGCAATTGCCGCCAAAATGTAAGCCCTGAGATTGATTGCATACTGGATAAAAGAGTTGAAGGAAGACCGAGAAAGCAATATTTTGAGTACCGGTGAAATGGAAGAATCACCCGCTGGAGGATGCCACTGAAACGTAGGCGTTGATTCAGAAGTATTGGCACACCGGTAGCAGAGCTCGCGACGTGAGCCCATGAAATCTTTAAGTCGAGAGTATGATGCGTGAGCATCTTACCTACTTCATCAAGTTAACCGGTGGATAAAGAGAATACAACCTGGCAACGCACATATTAATTTTGAATACTTTGGAAATTTTTTGTGCCGCCATTTAAATGAAGACATTCAAAGCCGAAAGACTTTGTATTATATTATAGATAGGAAGGCATTAATAGTTTTAATGTTGTAGATAGAAATTAACGTAGGATTAGACAGTTTTTTACTTCCTGGAGGGAAACGAATATAGGCACCCTCCTTTGTATCATTGCATTATCATTCTCATTCATACAGAAGAAAGAGCGCATGTGAGAATCCTAGAAGAACACCCATGTACTGGCATTGAATTAATAGAAGAAACTTCTTGATTCAATTCCATGGATACGTTTGAGTTCTTTGTGTTGTTGATATTATTTTGTTGCATACTTGATTCTTTTTATGACTTTCTTCTATGCCGTGACATGTTATTGCATAAGGTGTCCGAAACCTCGAGAGAATGAGGAAATAGTTTCAATTGTTTTCCGCTTTGAGCCAGAGATTCCCCGGGGATAGGAGCGGTTGAATTCCTCCGCGATAGAGGCGGCCGAGGAGGCTCTACGCTAAACTTCATTCGCCACCCGTAGTTGAATTGGGTCAATAACGCGGCGTGAAGTGCGTGTCAATAATGGGCTCACAGGAGTCCGAAAGCAGGAAGGTAGGGACTACTGCCTTTGTGGACGTGCCACAGGAACCGACGACTTCACACTTTGAGAGCCGCTGGAAGCCCAGCACGAAAAACACGCCGAAGCCTCAACAAGGAGTCCGAGACATCAAGCTCAGAGGGGATAGTTCTTTCTCGACATAGTGAGAATACACCCAGGAGATATTCTTCAAGAGGAAGAGAATCAATTTAATTTGAATCAGTTTGAGGTTTACAACCCGCTGATCGTGAGGATCGGGAAGTCACAAGAAGATTTGGGTCCTTAGCTGCCAGGAGGTAAGACCCAATGTCTCACGGGGTTCGGGCTGCCTCGAGTTTGACTTAGGTAAGAGTTTGCCTGCAAAATCACAAGGAGTCGCGATTTCCGACTTATCGGGGTCAGTTGATCGCGGACAAGGAACATGTGGCACCTAATCCGAGAAATCGCGATTTCAGATTTCTTAGATTTCCAATGCAAGAATTGTGATGCTTGAAATCGCGATCCCGGCCATCTCCGATCGCTATCTAGGGTGGAGAAACGACCGGCAAGCAGGGGACCCCGTGCACTTGTGGAGACAGTACAGATCTCTCAGAATCCATTAACCCCGACACTCCTGGGTGCTTCTAGATATAGAGTATTGATATTCACAAGTGCTTATATCCCTCGGATAGGGACAACTCCGACGGTGAGAAAGTGTTGACCCGCTGGATCCATCTGTTCGGGTTTAGCTAGAACTGTTCAGAACCAAGCGACTCTCAAACGACTCTCGACGGCGGCGCGGGAGATCAGTCAAGGAGGTTTGTTGTGGGTGTTCCCGAGAGGAGTGAAGAGCATCGACTCTGGCCGCAGGTCGGTTGTCCTCGGTGGAGCTACTACTGAGGGCGTGTTTCAGCCTCGGTATTCCATATTCTGATATAAGTACCATGTTGCATTACATACCAATCTCCAATATTTTTATTATTGAGAGCGCCTTATCTGTCATTCATGGTGCTGTAGCACAGAAAATGAATTCATACATAGGTGGGAAGAAGTGGTTGCATATCTTGTGGTATTATGTCCTATGCTTATGTTCTTAGAGGACTTTGCAATAGATGTGTATTGATGGTTCTGTTGGTTACCATGCCCAACCCATCTTTGGGTATCGGTGGGCCACACACATGATGTCCGCGAGATATGATGACATGTGAAATCTTGGAAATGTTTTGGGCTCAATGTTCTTAACAAATGCGATAGCTTCTGCAAGATTTTTTGATAAGATATCAGCCCAATTGAATTTCATCCCTTCATTTGCACAATAATAGATAAGAGGCATTAGAGAGAAGGTGAATTTGGAAGCATTTTTTTTTCCATACAATCTGCAGAGCATTGCCACTATGTATTGGTAGGGCTCTTTTAGTCCAATAGTTGGATAGTTTCCAGATTGGCTATGTTTGAAAACTACATCTGCCTTGCACCAGATTTTGAAAAGGTAATTGGCTTTGTATGGGAACTTATTGAGCAGTTCAGCATCTAACTTTTGGGTTCCATTTTCCAAATGATAATATTTGGCTAGATCGATGCCTGGAATGATGCTATGGACTCCCCTCTAGCATTGAGTATGCATCTATTTTGCAAGTCCACATGCTCGATAATCCATGCATTTGCATCTGCGCAAGGGAGAAATGTGATGAGTCACACCCTGTAGTTCGGATTCTCCAATATTTTGAAGATTCGTGAGTTCATCTCTGCTCTTCAACATTAACGGAAATTCTTAATTTTAAAATTACATCTTTGAAGACGCCAACCCATTTAAGTGGAGCTTGTCCTTTTTTGAGGACACGTGTTGTATCACCATAGAATGGACTTGGGCAATCAAGGGCTTTCTTTGGTTCGATTGGCTTCCTATGCGATGACATCTTTGAAGTTGAAACATAGCCATAATCAATGCATAAAACCAATAAAGAAGATGCAAAAAGTAAGTAGGAAACATTAATGTGATATGTTCAAATAAGTTCAATATATATATTTCTAAATTTGCAAATATCATATGAGGGTTTAAAAGTATTGCATTAGAGAGCACATTATGGAAACCATATAGACATAATTTTAATTTTTATATTTTCAAATATGGAAAATACTTGTTCTAAGAGCCGTGGGCCATGGTTGGTTAAATGAAATGGGGTTATGAGTACTAGAGCACATTTCCAACCTATATTTAAAATAACAGTTGAAAATTCAGCTAAGAAAAATAAGAGGTTTAAAGATGATAGAGAGTAACAAATTGCAGGTAAAAATGTCCCCAATGAATGGCATTTTATCCCTTCAATTTGTTCATTCTTGTACTACTTGATTAATAAATTAATAAACTTATGAATCCATCATTTAAACCCAATTATAACATAATTAGTTATTGCACTAATGTGATGAAACAATACCATTTTACTTGTAAAAGCTAACAATAGTGGCACATAATAAGGGTATAGTTTCAAACTTGGGGCACCCTTATATCGTGGGTACATATGTGGAATTAGAGCAACTAGAACACGAATTATAAATAGTTCAATTAAATGTACATTGTTGTATGAGTATGATGTGATTGAAAAACTTAAAAACTCAAACAAAACATCTCATAAAGAATTACACTAATTATGAGGAATTGTGAAAGTTTGCATACTTTAATTAACAACAAATTTAATCCAAATTTAATTATTTTGAGTAAAGTGCACAAACAAAAGACGAACAATATGAAGCTTTAAGAAAACCATCGACTACAAAATCACACAACTCCCAATGTCATGAGGGGTATATTTGTTCTAAAGAAAGATTAAGCATTGTTTACCAATGGCGGGTATATGCTACCTAGTAGCCTTGTTAAATTATAGCCTTAACAACATACATACAAACCAAATACTAAAGGCTATAGAAGTATGTATTAAATTCTTCTACACCTTATGGATTTTAAACCAAATAACTTCAAAAAGAAACACACATATTCTTACCATATTATTAAGACATTTTATATAAAATATATTAAAATAAAATTATATAATATATTTGAAATAAATTAATAATTATTAAATTTATTTTAATTCAACTAAAATATTCTTTACAAATATTTTGAAATAAAATATTATCAATTAGAATAATTTTTACAATTATTAATATCTTTCCTTTAAAAACAACATTCTTAAAAATATTGATATAGAGTAATATCGTTGGATTGCATTTACCTACCAAATTAAGGCCCAAAAAGAATATTATAATCCTAGATATTTGCACTTGGATAAGGAGAAATGAAAACCATTACGTTGATATAAATTTTTTATTTTATTTTATTTTAAATGCAACGTTTCCTAAGACTACTGAACTTAATTGAATCGAGAAACCTTGCCCTCTATTTACTACTTATCTATGTGCTTAAATTCGTATGTATCTGTGTGCTTGCGTGGCGTGTGGGTTTTCCATTTAAAGTTCTCGCACGTAATCCCGCTCATGTTGCCACGTAGTTATGTTGCCATGTACTTACATTTATTGATTCATTGTATTAAATTATTCATTGTTCAATTGGTGTTTGGTTTTTAAAGTTTGCATGAAATAATATTGTATGCATTTAAACTTAAGGTGAACATGGTTTTCCAAAGTTAGACAATAGCTAACCATAAATTGTTTCAATGTGTCTGAGTGAGCTCACTAAAATCGATTCCAAGTCGCTCATAACTTTTGACGTGTATATTTTGAATTTACAGGATGTGAAATTCCAGGCCGTTTCCTATTTAATATTTTCCTCCACTCAGTGACGGCGACCTCCTTGGAAATACAAACTTCCTTTTAATGCTCAGTGACGGCAACCTCCTTGGAAATACAAACTTCCTTTTAATGCTGGCATTTAACAACTTCAATGCGCACCACCTTCAATGCCGCCTTCCCCATCCCTGAGAACCTCAGCGGCACCATCCCCGTCACCTTCTTATGAAGTTGTTTTGCCATCGAAGCTAGCCTCTGCCACAACGCCTGTGGTCACGTCAATCCATCCTGCATCAGATGGTGGCAAGAGGGTAGTTGCAACACCATATGAAAAGCAGCTTGCCAAGCAGTTTAATGTTGATTTGGCTTCCATTATCGAGACTGGTCCTATGGGGTGTATTGTGGCAAAGGATGTAGAGGCAGCTAAGGGAAAACCAGATTTGACTCCTTCAGCTGCTCAACCTGTGTCTGTCTCCCCTTCTAAACCATTGGTGGTTAGCCTCTCTGAAATTCCAAGTATTGTGCCTGGCACCACTGTGCCATTCACTACAATGCAAGGTGCAGTTAGCAGGAATATGGTAGAGAGCCTTCAAGTTCCCATTTTCCGTGTTGGATATAGCATCATCACAAACAATCTTGATGCCCTCTACAAAAAGGTATGATGCTTCTGTTTTGTTTTTTTGCCAATGTTATCAGAGGCATGGATGTAAAGGCTATGTTGATTCTGTTTACGTATTTCCTGATGTGTTTTTATTTGGAATGCTTCAAGAAACATGTCCCATGGGTAGGGCAGACCATAGATAAAATGATATGATCTTTGAAACTCCAAGTCATGTAAAGTGAATTCAGAGACTCTTGAATGGAAATGGTGGCATTATCAAGCGAAGGAATTGCTGGTTCAAGGCGCGGAAGCTCAAGAGAGTCCCCATACACATTTGTAAGCTCTTCCGTTTCAGGGAGAAGTTTACATTCATTCAAGACTAGGATATATTCCCCTTGGAGGGCTGCACCCCATAAAAATAAGGGATGGATAAGATGCCAAAGCTCTGTCGCTGTCCAATCTCCTACTGTGGGGGTTCAATCAGAAGGTGGGTATATTGTAATACCGAGTTTTCATTTTTTAACTCTTGTTAGCTATAGCGTTTAGGGTTTAAAGATTCTTCCAGTTGCACTTGCCCGGTACAAGAGTCGGGGTCAATATATGCTTGGGATATTCCTTTTCTTTGAGATTGATTTACATAGTGCACCTGATTTTTGAATCCCTTGCTCTATTCTGGACTTTTGAAGCCATATGGTTGTTTCTCGTGTTTGTAGGATCCGTATTACTCACAATAGTGTATCTAGCTTGAAAACGCTTCGAGCAAGGCACTGTATGCTTGTGGGCACCATCAACAGGGAAAGCTATTAGAACACACTAAATGCATCAATATGAATAAGCGGGCAAGAATATCAGTTGAATTTAGTTCATAAATTCCGTTCATTGTGACGGAATTAGCAACTAAATCCTTTAGATTTTATTGAACTATTCCGTTCATTAGAGGCCAATTTTATTTCTGAATATTTCCAGAGTATTGCTAATTTAATCTTTTTGGGACCCTCGTCGATTAATTGTCAATATTTAGCTCTGCAGACTTAATTATAGGTTATACAGTTTAATATAGATTGGCTACCTTAGACAGATATTAGAATTTATGACGGGTATCATAATTAGGTAAAAGTAGATTTGACGGTTTGAAAATTGTGATGCCCTTAACTTTTGATGTGTATATTTTGAAAATTGTGATGCCCGTAACTTTTGACGTGTATAGGTCGTTTCCTATTTAATATTTTCCTGTAGGTTTCTCCACTCAGTGACGATGGCCTCCTTGGAAATACAAACTTCCTTTTAATGCTCAGTGACATCGGCTTCCTTGGAAATACAAACTTCCTTTTAATGCTGGCACTTAACAACTTCAATGCGCACCACCTTCAATTCCGCCTTCCCCATCCCTAACAACTTCAGCGGCACCATCCCCATCACCTTCTTCTGAAGTTGTTTTTCCATCGAACCCAGCCTCTGCCACAGCGTCTGTGGCCTCGTCGATCCATCCTGCATCAGATGGTGGCAAGAGGGTAGTTGAAACACCATATGCAAAGCAGCTTGCCAAGCAGTTTAATGTTGATTTGGCTTCCATTGTCGAGACTGGTCCTATGGGGCGTATTGTGGCAAAGGATGTAGAAGAAGCTAAGGGAAAACCAGAATTGACTCCTTCAGCTGCTCAACATGTGTCTGTCTCCCCTTCTAAACCTTTGGTGGTTAGCCTCTCTGAAATTCCAAGTATTGTGCCTAGCACCACTGTGCCATTCACTACAATGCAAGGTGTAGTCAGCAGGAATATGGTAGAGAGCCTTCAAGTTCCCACTTTCCGTGTTGGATATAGCATCATCACAAACAATCTTGATGCCCTCTACAAAAAGGTATGATGCTTCTGTTTTGTGTTTTTGCCAATGTTATCAGAGGCATGGATGTAAAGGCTATGTTGATTCTGTTTAYGTATTTCCTGAAGTGTTTTTATTTGGAACGCTTCAAGAAACACGTCCCATGGGTAGGGCAGACCATAGATAAAATGATATGATCTTTGAAACTCCAAGTCATGTAAAGTGAATTCAGAGACTCTTGAATSGAAATGGCGGCKTTATCAAGYGAAGGAATTGCTGGTTCGAGGCGCRGAAGCTCAAGAGAGTCCCCATACACATTTGTAAGCTCTTCCGTTTCAGGGAGAAGTTTACATTCATTCAAGACTAGGGTATATTCCCCTTCGAGGGCTGCACCCCATAAAAATAAGGGATGGATAAGATGTGAAAGCTCTGCCGCTGTCCAATCTCCTACTCTGGGGGTTCAATCATAAATTCCGTTCATTGTGACGGAATTAGCAACTAAATCCTTTAGATTTTATTGAAGTATTCCATTCATTAGAGGCCAATTTTTCCTGATTATTTCCGAATATTTCTAGAGTATTGCTGATTTAATCTTTTTGGGACCCTTGTCGATTAATTGTCAATTAAAATTATTTCCTCTATGGGGCAGACCACAGTGAATGGAATCCCAGTGGACGACTTAACACTTTGTCAACCTCACTAGTGAATTTTGGTTGTGAGTTGGGTGCAAGTGCAACTCAATTCTAATTGGGTGTTTGTTAAGATTAAGGTTCTCAATAGCATGCAGACATACGAACCAAGTATGAGTAGGTTGAAGTTGCAATAGGGTAAGAGTTAACATAGGGCAGTAGGTTGAACTTGATATAAAAGCCTTATAGACGTGTCTGTTAGAGCCACTTTAAGCCTTTTATAACTGTCAATTGACAATTCCCAAACTTGTTGGCTTCCAAATGTTATCAATTTGCAAATTATTGAGAGAATAACAAGTTATATCGACTGTCGACTTGCAGCTCTCAGAATACTAGATTATAGAAGTGGCATAAAATATTTGTAATCTAAAGAAGGAGGAGGGTAGGCGCATATATAAGAGGAGAGACTATCGACAAGTGTCCAAAATGCAGAAAGATTCACTCCTTTACAAACAAATTTTAATCATGGGCCTTTTTCCTTTCAACGTACGATGGCTTAAACACGCGTAAGCAAATAGCATGATTCTGAAAACAGTTTGACTGTGACGAAATACAACCACACACACAATTCTGAATTCTAGTTTATTTGGCTAGTGCTCTCAACCTTGGCCGAAGTTGAATTCT
>SNQJ01S0033191.1:85009-103867 GCA_010110895.2 Picea sitchensis
TAAGAGGTACTATGACAAGAAAATGAAAGAGTTCTTTGAACTCAAGCTTGGGAGTATGACCATAAATGAGTATGAAAGAAGGTTTTTAAAACTGTTGAAATATGTTTCCTTCATCAAGGATGAGCAAGTTAATATTCAAAGATATTTGAGTGGGCTGCCATCATTTATCAGTGGCAAAATACAATATGATGACCCCAAAACATTGGAGGAAACAATAAGAAGGGCTAAGTGCCTTTATGATCAACAAAAATGGAAAGCATCTTACCAGAAATCTTGGGAAGACAAGAAGAAAAGCAAGATGGAACAAAGGAAGAAGGGGACTAAGCCACCATTCTTCAGAAATAACTATCAAGAACAACCAACTTCTAAAGAATCCAGAATGATAGAGTCATTAGGGCGAAGGCAAAGGAAACCACCTATTCAATGTTGGGGTTTGAAGGGAGATCATATGTACAGATACTATCCTCATAGGAGTGAAACAATGAGGACTTTTCACAATGTGCAGCAAGATGAAAAAATAGAGGACATGAGCATAAGTGTACCTAAGATATATGCAGCTTTGGAAAACAAGCAAGTTGAATTTCAGTCGCATATGATCGAAGTGGAAGGTAAGATTAATAACCAAACCATTGTCATTTTAATTGATTTAGGAGCTAGTCATAGTTATCTAGATCCTAAGATAGCGAAAATATTTCATTTTCCAAGAAGTAAGCTTGGAAAATCTTGGATGGTGCAGCTAGCGACCGGATCTAAAAGAAAGATTAATGAGATGGTCAAAGCATGTCCAATGAACATGAATGGATTGAACACCAACGTAGATTTGAATATTGTACCTTTAGGTTCCTATGATTGCCTAATCGGTGTGGATTGATTGGACCAACACCATGATGTCCTAGACTGTTATAATACTTTTTTTACTTGCTTGGATGAGGAAGGCAACTTAAGGACGGTACAAGGAATTCCCAGAGCAGTAGTTGTCAGAGAAGTTTCATCCTTACAGTTGAATAAAAGTTACAGGAAAGGGTGTCAAATATTTTGAAGACTATGATGTCCTGAAAGAGTTTGAATATGTATTCAAGGAAATACCAGGATTTCCACCTAAGAGGGATATTGATTTATCCATCAATATGATGTTTGGAGCAGCTCCAGTATCTAAGACTCCCTATAGGATGAGTACACTTGAATTGAAGGAATTGCAAATGCAACTAGAAATTTTTTTCAAGAAGGGATATATACGCACAAGTGTGTCACATAGGGGTGCCCCGGTATTGTTTGTGAAGAAAAAGGATGGAACTTTGAGACTTGGCATTGACTTTAGGCAGTTGAACAAGGTAATTGTGAAGAACAAGTATCCTTTTCCTAGAATAGATGACCTCTTTGTTCAGTTGAAAGATGAAAAAATATTATCCAAGATTGATCTCAGGTCAGGATATCATTAGGTAAGAATTAAAGAAAAAGATATCAACAAGACTGCTTTCAAAACAAGGTATGACCATTATGAGTTCATAGTGGTGCCATTTGGGTTAACGAATGCACCGGCTATCTTCATGTGTCTCATGAATGGTGCATTCAATAATTATTGGGATAATTTTGACATTGTCTTCTTGGATGATATCTTGATATATTCCAAGTTTGAATAAGATCATGAGAAACACTTGAGAATGGTGTTACAGGTATTGAGGGAGCATCAGTTGTATGCCAAATTGAGCAAGTGCTCATTTTACCATAAACAAATTCATTATTTGGGCCATATCATTTCAGAGGAAGGGATAGCAGTAGATATGGAAAAGATAAAGGTCATTGAAGGATGGAAAACACTAAGAAATGTATCTGAAGTAAGATCATTCATGGGCCTTATAGGTTACTACAAAAGATTCATTGAGGGATTCTCAAGAATTGCACACCCAATCACTTCCTTGCAGAAGAAGGGTGTGAAGTTTGAGTGGAAAACAGATTGTGAAAGGAGTTTCCAACACTTGAAGCATTTATTAACCAGAGATCCAATACTAAGGATTTTTTTATCCAAATGAGGACTTCATTGTTTTCACTGATGCATGTAAAGAAGGACTCAGTGGAGTCCTTAGTCAGAATGGGTATGTGGTGTTATATGAATCAAGGAAGTTGAAGGGGCATGAAATACACTATGAAACTCATGATTTCGAGTTGGCAGCCATAGTGCATGCCTTGAATATGTGGAGGCACTACCTCATGGAAAAAATATTTGAGTTGAGAACAGACCATAGTGGTCTGAAATACTTGTTTGGACAACCAACTCTAAATTCCATACAAAGACACTGGTTAGATTTCATTAGTGAATATGAATTTGACAAAAAACATATCAAAGGTAAAGAGAACAAAGTGGTTGATGCACTCAGCAAGAGAGTGCATGAGATGGATGCTACAACGATTATCATGTACCAATCAGATTTGAAGGATAGAATTCTAGAGGCTACAAAATCAGATCAGAAATACATGGAGTTAAGGGAAAAACTTCAACAAGGTAATTTACAGTAGAAATTTGAATTCTATAAGCTGAAAAATGTTGAAATTCTCATGTACATGTGCAGAATCTATGTGCCAACTTCTCGGGAATTGAAGAACCTGATATTGAGAGAAATGCATAATGTACCTTATATTGGACACCCAGGTTACTAGAAAACTATTGCAATTGTTAAGAGCCAATATTATTGGTCAGGCATGAAGAAAGAGCTTGTTGATTTCATTACCATCTGTTTGGCATGTCAAAAGGCCAAGACTGAGCATAGACACCTAGTTAGTTTTCTACAATAATTGCCCATTCCTGAGTGGAAATGGGAAGTGGTAAAGATGGATTTTATCACTAAGCTACCCAGAACTAACAAGCATCATGATTCCATCATGGTAGTGGTGGATAACCTTACCAAAGCTGTCCATTTTATTCTAGTGAAGCTTACTGACAAGGCAGATAACATAGCTGATATTTATTTAAAACAAATAACTTGATTACCTGGAATGCCCAAGAAAATTGTGTCTGATAGAGATCCAAAATTTACTTCAAATTTTTGGAAAGGATTTTTCAAGGGATTTGGAACAAATTTGCAATTTAACACACCTTATCATCTAGATTCAGATGGGAATATAGAAAGGGTGAATCAAGTAATTGAAGATATGTTAAGGATGTATGTAATGGATAAACCATCCAAGTAGGAGGATTATCTACACTTGGTAGAGTTTGATTACAACAATGGGTATCAAGCAACCCTGGAGATGAGCCCATTTGAGGCACTCTATGGCAGAAAATGCAACACACCTATAATCTGGGACAACCCAACAGACTGTGCAATAGTTGGGCCAGAACTACTCAGGGAAATGGAACAACAGATGATAAAAATAAAATAGAATTTAAAGGTTGTGCGAGACAGGAAGAAAAGCTATGTTCATAAGGGAATAACTCAAAGGGAATTTAATGTGGGTGATCATGTGTTCCTGAAAGTAAAATCCAACATAAGTTCCCTGAGTTTGGGAAATTGCTCAAAGTTGGCAGCTCATTTTTGGGGGCCATTTGAAATCCTGGAAATGATTGGGACTGTGGCATACATGCTTGCCTTGCATGCATCAATGCATATTCATAATGTATTCAATGTATCCTTGATTAAAATTTATGTACTTGATACTAATCATGTCATTGATTGGAATGTGATTCAGGTGGAGCAAGAAGGTGGTTTTCAAGTGCATCTGGTGCGCATATTGGATTAGAAGATCAAGCAGCTTCAGAATCGAGCCATAGGGCTAGTAAAGGTCCAATGGACCTGGTACGTCCTGAGTATGAAACTTGGGATCATGAGGATGCTATGTGGGCAGAATACCCACATCTTTGTAAATATTTTTGAAATTTTGGTTGTACATGTGTAGATACTGCACTGAGGACAGTGCATAAAATAAGGGGAAGGGGAATGTAATACCCCTAGGTTGAACCCCAAGTGTACATATGAATGTAACTTTACTTTACTTATAATCCGGTGAGCTAAAGTAACAATATCCTTGGTTTGGTTTTGTGCGCATTAAGTTAGTGCATGTGAATCTCACTCCAAAGAAGTACACATGGTTTCTAAAATGATATAGCGCACATTTTAATGCATAAAGTGCGCACATTTGGAAGTGCGTAGGAATGGCGCACTGAAATAGGAACAACTGAAGTTTACAACGTGCACTCGTAAAAGAGCGCGAGGAGCTCTGCACTAACAGAAGAGCCTTACAGGATGGTTCATACTTCAGGATTCAACACGCACTGGTTTAGTGCGCAGATTTTGGAGACTAGTGAACTTTTTTATAAATATGTCAGGATGTAATGCGCACCTGTAAGGGCACGAAGGTGGCACACTGAAGAAAGAGTGCATTCATCCTAGAAATTCTGTGTGCACTGGTTTTAGTGCACGATCTGTGTATTTTGAGGTTGGTGAGCCCGGATGCAAAAGATCAATACTTATGTACTAAGATTGTAAACGTAATCACATACAAATATAATGAAAATACATCACTGTGGCAGACCGACCACATAAAATAGTTCGGGGTGCTAAATCCACTAGTTGAGGTTAAGGGGGCTGGGTTAAAGGGGCTTAAACCCAAAAAGGAATATTATATTAATATTTCTTTAAAAGCATAAAATGAGGAATATTATATTAATATTTCTTTAAAATCATAAAGTAAGGACATTATTATATCCTAAGTCTAAAGGAGTGGGGACGTGTGGACTGAAGGTAGTTCCCAACATGACAAGTGTCAAGTTGAGAACATTTTGTGGATTGAAGGAAGCTCTCAACATGACAAGTGTCAAGTTGGGAACATGTAGCTAAATAGTTTGCACTTAGTCCATTCTGGTATTTTTTCCATCATTAGATCATGATTCATAGGGGTGAATGAGCTGTGATCCGAACTCGACTATTCTGTCATAGAACTGGATTGTTTTGTCATTGAACCCGACTGTTATTGTGACCAGTATTTTTTTTTACTATCGCATATACATGTGCGTTGCTTATCTTGGAGAGATAGATTGAAGAGGTGAGTTGTCAAGCTCGTGAGACATCACATTCTCTCCGAGTGAGAGAATTGTTAGAAATTTTTTCCCGAGGTGACAAACTGTGGTGACAAGGATCTGAGACTTCCTATCCATCCTGTTGTTGAAACCCTGGAAGGGAAGTGGAGCAGTCGAAGAATTGTTGAGCAGAGAAGGGGAACATTTCTTGGGGTGGGATAGGCATGTGGGGAATGAGAGACTGTAGGTTGTCAGTGTGAATTGGCATCTGTGATGGAATTTCCTATAATTGAGTCACCTGTGACTGAGTTCCTTTTGAGTGAGATACTTTAGCCTGGTTTGGAACCCTTACCCAAGTGGAGTTTAGCCCCAGCTCGGGGGTGACCCACTATTGAGATTTATGAACAGTGTGGTCTAAGGTTGGGAGGAACGTGGACCCTTACCTTTGCAAGTTGTGTTCATTCTTCTGCTAGCTATATCTCTTATGCAAGTACTCACCACATTTGACATGGTATCAGAGCCCACAAACCGCTAGGAAGTATCATCACTAACACTCTTTTGCAAGTACCGAAGACAGGACAAAGCGTCAGAAAAGATGGATTATTCACAAACAATACTTCTCATGCCTCATAACTATTTGGAATGGAACAAAAAAAAAATTCTTCAACTCAGATGCAGAGGCTTGTACCAAATAACCATGGAAAAATAAGTAGATCCAGATTTCATCGATGAGAAAAATGACTTTCTCAACAGACAAGATATGGCCATGTGATGTATCTTCTGGTCTATTTCTCCTGAAATTCTCCACCAAGTATATGACGAATCACGAGAATCAAATACAAATGAACTATGGACCATATTGGAGGTTCTATTTTGGAATAAATAATATTTTGAATATTTCATGCAGGAGATTTAAAAGATAGAGCCAAAAGAGAAGCCATCAGAAGACCAAGCCTCTTATTCTTAAGAGTCTTCTACACAAGTATCTACACAAATTTGTGTTCCATTAATTGCAGATAATGCCTACTCCATTTCAGATTTATTTTTTGAATTTCATGTGGAATATATCATGCATGCATCTCAAGAGTCACATGCAGACAATTTTGCATGCGCCATGCATGCATATCAGGAGCCAAAAAGGGGGTCTCACAAATCAGATTCAATTCTGACATTTTATGAGAATAATTTGCAAAAAATAATTAGATATTTGAATTCCTCTCGAAAAAATACCCAATTTCTAAAAAGAAATTGTCTTAAATGGAATCCAGGAAGTGCAGTTATGAGCATTTTAAAATCAACAAAATTTCAACGTTTTTCCGGAAACTGCCGCACGAGTTTCAAAGTTTCATTCAAACTTCATTTGGATCTTCTTCATTACAAAAAGAGAAATTGGATATATGTGAACATATCATTGGTGCATCTACTTCATCATATTCGTGCAGACATCTACATATTCAACAAAATCTTTAACGAGCATAAACTTGCACAGTTGTGAGGTCTCCGTGGAGTGAAGGACATAGTTGCTTAGCAACTGCTATTTGTTCCTTCTCATTTTTTTCTTATGCAATGTACTTTGAGGGGGGGTTTCCCATGAGGTTTTCCCTCTTTCCTCATTTTTTCAGTGTCTCGTTCTTATATGCATTGTACAATGGGTACCTAACATGGCCTTTGTTGTCGAGACCCATTCATCATGTACACCCTAGTAGTGTTCAGGGGGGGGTTGTAGATATTACAAACTCACCTAGGTAATTATTTTCCTAAGGTTGATAGTCCAATGTTGAGAACGCTTCCTTAGATGATAATATTCTCTTTATAGAATATTCCTCTACAAAATAAGGTTCTCCCTTCAATTCAAAGTCAATTACACTCAGTTAAACTAGTGGAAGACAATAATGCATGGAAACCTCGATTTTATCACCAGTTGTTGCATGTATTTCTATCACTTCCACATGTGTGACTCAATTAACTAATGATTGTTGGGTTTTTATATTCTTTACAATGAAATTCGAGGTGGATTGACTGACATTCGAAGTCGAAGGTCGAGGTGGTTCGACCGGGTAAAGACAAAGTTGAGGTTGACTGACAACAAGTCAAAGGTTGAGGTTAGTCGACTGGGTAAAGTCAAATTCGAAGGTCGAGGCGGTTCGAAATTGATCCATATGGATGTCAGTGGCCTCCCACCTATTCCAGCTGGCTCATTTTGGCATTTTTCTAGTTCGAGAGTTTTTTCCTAGTTTTTGGGTCCCTGACTTCTGGGGCCATTTTGAGGCCCTAAACATCATTTTTAGGGCTCACCACAGTTAACGTATGTAAGGATCGCCATAGGAAACATGTGTATTCCTCGGATAGACCTTTCCAATGGGATATTGTGTGCCTAAAATGAAGATTGTATGCAAAAGTTACGCCCCCAAGAAGTTGATGTACTTACTTACCCAAACGGGGCCCACGTGACTTTTGGTGCTTCATCTCCTAGGGTTAGGTTTTTGGATGTCTAGGGTTTTTGAATTTCCTGTTTATTGTAAAAAATCCTTGACCATTCTAATCATCTTATGGTGAATGAGCGCAACCGTCACATCTCTTCTCAGAGATAAGCCGCCACCATTCTAGCAAGCTTGTTTTCCGCTGCATTTTACAGTTTCAACTTATTTCCTTATTGAATAGAAACCAATTTTACTGTATATCTATTATTCTGTGTTAAACATATTTTGATAATAATTTGTATTTATTTCATTATGATCATAAAATATGTATACATGGTAAATGCATTGACAACAAGTCGAAGAGGTCAACCTACAAGAGGTCGACAAGTGGGCATGTGGCGACCGAATGAAGGCCGACTGGTATTCGATGGTAACCTGACTTGGTAGTCGATTCGTGGGATTCATAGCCAATGATCTGCATGGATATGTAACCATTTTTGGGTGCCATTTATTTAGGGTTTTTCCTACTGTAAAGCCTACAAAGAGGTGTGTTGTAATGTTGTAAAAGCTAATCATAATATAGCAAATCTTTAGAGAAATATTTAGATGTAGGTTGTTGGTCATGTAGATGTAAGATGAATTGGCTACAGGGTTGTTCTTGCATAAGCAAGAAGGTAGGATGTTGGTTGTGTCTTAGGTATGGACCAAGGTTATACATGTAACCTTTTATTCTGAATAAATAAGACAACAAGGAGTAGAATGCTCACGAATTTTTGGTTTTCCTGGTTTGGGTTTCTAGGGTAAAATCTCTATGTATTGTGTGTTTTTTGTGTCATTTACTTTCTTGATTAAATATTTCTTCCCCTCTTCTACTAGGTTTAGCGTGGAAGTGTGTCTCATTTCCTAACAATGATTGCATGGATCAGTTAACTAGGACTAGGTGGCAGTTCATTCTAGTGTATGTCAGTGAGTGTCTAGATCTCTCTATATCACTACTATGGCACATTAGTTACTCATGTAGCTTATATCTATTGTAAATTATTCACCTTTTGTGTGTGTAATACGATTAATACATTTTCTATTCTTTTCTCTCCAATTTTTCTCTCATCTTCTCACTTTTGCAAGCTTTGTTCATTCCTCTACTAGCTAGATCTCTTGTGCATGTATTCACCACATTCTACAATGTGAAGCACTACATTCCAAGGGTAGAAATGTTAAACTTAAAGGTGATGTGATACACAAGCAAGGATCCAATACAAGGGTGCTCCACAAAATGTGTCCATCACTCCTCCTATAATCATCTAAGGACTACAATGCTCCTCCTAAGCCATGTGCTCCACTGGGTCCACTCCCTCTACATGAACATTATCGCAACCCAAGTGTCCCCTAGTTAACTCCATGCCTTAATGAAAGGATACAAGCTACCCAATGTTTTTTATGGCTCAAAACTCTCCTCCATAATTCCAAACACTACTCCTACAATGCAGGGCATTCTCCAAAAAAGCAACCTCCTCCATGTGGCCATCATGTAGAATGTCACCAAGTTTTCTAAATATCTCCAATGGTCCAAGGAATATTGTCATGCAATCATCCAAATAAGGTATAGAAACCATTGAGGAATCCATATCCAATGTGCAAACCCATCATGTACCATCTAGGGGATAATCATACACCATGTATCCCAAATCTCATGAATCAACCTTAAACATGGTGTAAACATTTTTGGAGTAACCCCAAGAGTTAACATAAATGAAAGAGGAAAGTGGTATTTTATAGTAGTTTTGTTGAATTCTCTGTAGTCCACAAATACTCTCCATTTACCTCCTTTCATTGGAACAATGACTAGGAAAAAACCCACTCACTATCTAAGATTGGATATATAAAACCTGCATTCAAAAGTTTCTGCAATTTTGATTTCACTATATATTTAAGAACATGATTCATTATTTTCTAAGGTTGTCTAATTAGCAAATAATCATCTTTTATGTAGATATGATGTTTGCATATATTTGAATCCATTCCCTTCATGTTTTCATAATCCCAAGCAAATGCAGAAGTATGAGCTTGTAATATATTTTATCATCTTTTGTTGTTGAACATAGTTTACTTTACTACTAATTTTCAAAGTTTTGCTAGGAAATATTTCAATTATAGTGGTCAATGGTTGTTTTGTTTCAGTATTAAATATATTTTTCAAGTATATATTATTAGTTGTTGTTGTACTTAAGTGTTCTTCATCATATTCAACATCAGATTGTTCCTCAATTTGGACAACTTGAGGATACATATTTTGCATGAAATTTGAGATCAATATGTCTTCTTCAACTTTGTTTAATGCCAAGGCATTATCAATAGTTAAAATAGGTTGGATAGTAACTCCAAATATTGCATCATCTTTTATTTTCCCTACCCACAGTAGAATTTTAAATACCACAAAGGGTCATCTCCCCTGTTATACAACTAATGTAGGCATTTGTTGTTGCTAACCAAGGTTTGTTAAGAATTAAGTGTATCCATTGAGTTTAGATATAGATTGAAATACTACAAAGTCTACTAGAGATTCCCAAGAGTCTAATGAGACAATCATTATCTTCTAGCATCCCTGCAAGGATAACAATAGACTTATCTACTAATTCAAGGACAATAGGTGTATTACTCAATATTTCCCTTAGATTCAATTTGACCATAGTCTCTTTGGTCATGACATTTATTATTACCCCTAATTCTATCAATGATTTTGGAGAAAACATTTGGATATGCACACATCTACTAGGACTACCTCAGTTGATATACTTAGGAGTAAAAATCTTCGCTAACATCAGGTTAGAAGTTTGTCTTGCTTCATTGATAGTTGGAAGATGTTCTTTCTTCCAGGTCTCTTGATACATAGCTCTTTAATGTTGTTGTTATAGATTGGCACATCCTTAATTTATTCAAGATGTGGATTCTTGAATCATATATTATTTAGTTCTCATAAAATATCATATTCAAATTGAGTGTGTTTTTTTACTCCAGCCTCTCAAGGTAAGGTGGGTTTTGCTCCATGGTTGCTAGCAAAGAATGATGTTTCTTTTGTTCTTGGTTTTTGGTTTCTAAGTTCTGAGTCTTCCTTTCTTCTAATTGCTTAGTGACTAATGAAGGTAAAATATCTACCATTACCTTTCTTGAGTGAAGGTTAAGCTCATAGCAATTAAAATAACTTAATGAATAGGTTGCATAATTTTCTATCTCATTATTATAAACTAGTTTAACCAATGTATTATTTTTATTTGGTGTTGGTTGGGTAGGAGTTTGTGGATAATTGGATGGTTAAGGAATAGTGTTTTGTTGAGGAGGTGGCAACAAAGCTTGTTTATGTTTTTGTTGAGGTCTCCAATGTTGTTATGATTTAGGCCATTGAGACTGTTGTTGAAGTTGGAATTGGAGAGATTGGCCTCGAGATGGACGTTATCATTATTATTGGGCTTGGGGTTGCATTGGCCAATGTTTTTGAGTTGAGGGAAACCAAATTTTAAGAGGGAAATAAATTTGATGTGCATAAGGCATACCTTGTGGAAATTTCCATGGTGAATCTTACCTTCTATGATTTACTAAACACATATGCTCCATGCTCCCTTCAACTCTTTGGTATCCAACTTTAAAACCATATAAATATGGCCATTGAATTGTCTTAAGATTTTCATCACAAATTTCACAAACTTCTATATTGTTTAATGGACATTCACTTCTAGCATGCTTCAATATACACTTAGGACAAAAACAACAAAAAAAAATTCAACCTCTTCTCATTTCCTCTTAATTTTCATAGTGTCCAATTGCATGGCTAGTGAATCCAAGATATCATTTTTCATATATTCAATCATATTTCCATTTTTAGATTTGTTTAACCCAATTATTGCTACATTTGATGATTATACAAAATTTATTTACTTTTCTTATTTTCAACTCTTAAATAGTTCTTCAAGACTTTCTTTATCTCATCACAAGAAAGTTGGGAAATGTTGCAATTTTCAATTAAATCCAATATCTCCATCCATTCCTCTCTAACACCCTTGAGAAGGACCAACTTGAGTAATTTTGGGTCCAATATATAGCTAGTATATCTTTTATAACTTAATTCAAATCTCTCCACAAAATCTTCTAATGACACTTCTTCTCATTGGGTCATCCTAAAGATTTCATCCTTAGTGTCTCAAGCTTTAAAATAGTCTTTATATTTATAGATATAATATTCTTTCATTTACTCCCAAGAACTAATGGTATTTCCATCAAGGCTCATAAATCGGTGCATTGTTGCTTCTTTAAAAGTATAAGGGACAAGTCTCTCAAGTTTTGAGCATCTATTTTATAATCATAAGTCCTACAACAAACTTCAAATTCAAAGAGTAATGTGTTATTTTCTTCTATGATTAGTCCATGGACATGGGGAACAAAGGGATCAATATTTTTCATCCTTGTTTCTTCTTTTATTTCCTAAATTGAAAATCAATTGGTTGATCTTCTCCTTCCTCTACTATAATAAGAGAGAGCAATCCTTCTACAGGCTCATTTCCTTCTAATATTTCTTGTATATGTGACTGGAAAATATTTGTGATTACCCCTACAACCATTAATCCTCCTTGATTTCCCTTAGAACTTCCAAAATGCCTCAATAAATTATTATATATTAGATACATTTTCTATATTATATTTTTTTTAATTCCTAAAATTTTGTATGTTCTACCTCAATCCTTTCATATGCTTGTTGATCCTTCTACCTACTAGTTCCTACTTGACTTGCACTATAAATGTATGTTTTTAGTAGAAAACATCCTAATATATCTCTGATAATGAATGCATTCTACTTAGAATTCTAAAAAAAAAATAAAGACATTGTATAGAAGAATTACCTAGGGCAAATGACAACCTTCAACCTAGAAATACTTGTACAATACATATTCTATCTCAGAGACTAATTCTATTGTAATATTTTAGCAACCTCCCTAGCAATGGTGCCAAAAAAGGTGATGGGCTATAAAATTACTACAATTAACCAGTGAAGTCCATCACTTGCTTTAGTCATCAATCTAGGATCATACAAACTTTAAAGGCATTGTGCACTATGTATGCCAAATAAAAAGATTAAGTTGATGAGAAGTGAAATGGCAAAGATTCTTAGATGATCTTAATATATAATGCAATGATGAAGCAAGTAACCATCTACACATATTAGAAATTAGTCATAAACAAATTCATTTAAAAAAACATGGCGATAGTAATGATCTAACAAATACTAGTTCATTCAATTGCTTGAAACTAAATAGTGTTCACAACAAAACTCCATTCTATAAGGAAAAAAAAATAGTGAAATTAATATCTAATTGTTGCCTACACATTCACTAGTTGCAGCTGAACAATGTTCACAATGATATTTATGAGTAATCAAGATATAGAAACACACAAAAGCTATGCCGTTGATACTGAAGTCACACTACACTACATAGTAATGAAGGGTTTGAAGCCTTGAGGGTTAGCTCAAGCAGTCATGAGCTAGATGTGAGATCTCTCCCCCAAAGTTGGGGAGGTCATGGGTTCAACTCTCTTGATCCCCTCAAGATTAGGATCCATAATCAAGGCCAACAATTTACCTCGTTTACCATCAATGGATCATGGGGAAGTACTCAGAGGTTTTTCCTTGAGGTGTTTTCATTGGAAAAAATATTAATGAAGGGTTTTTTCAATGGCCTTACTTTGAGTGGGACCTCGGTCAAGGAAGATTGATGAACCCTTGATAAAACCTTAAATAACCATTGGTATAAAGAAAATTGTATTAATAAAAAATGCATAAACTACATGACTATTCCTAGCTCAAAATCTTTGGCTACAATTCGATTAGAAAGAGGGAAGACGTTTTAACCCCTTATTCAAGTTGTGTGATATAGTTATATACAATAAATGCCTTGGAATCTCCAAAAGGATGGATCCAACAACTTCATCCACTACTCCTTACAATTAAACAAATTGTCTTCTTAACTAATTACTACTCTCAGTCACAGTTGAGTCTTGGAGTTCTGATATTCTACTTAATTATTCAGTTAGTTCATCAGTCACTTAAAACCCTTCTAGTTAGTGCCACAAAATAGATGATAGAATCCATGAAATCTCTCCTAATGTTTCTAGGGTCTAAAGACTCTATAATGAAATATTAAATAAGTACTCATATGAAGGATGCCCATTCCCTTTGTAGTGGTTGCATGGAGATAATCCTTTTAATCATCACTATGAAGACTCTGCACCATAATTTAAATCCTCAATAGTAAGTAGGTACAAATGATTTCATGCCACACCATCAAACAACATATCAAATATTCAAGTAACATTCAACATCCATCCCACTTTCTCATCATTAAACCCACCTCCACCCACTCATAAATCCCATCGATTAACCAACACAGTTGATGTCCACCAAACATCCCTCGGTTATTGTCTTACTTTATACATGATCTAACAACTCAAACTTGGATAATGTAGACAAGATTCATCCACCTATCCTACAATCTCTTTTCAATTTTACACTAATGTTCTTGTTGAGCCTAAAGGCCTTCCTCCACCCCACCCCATCTATCATTCTATAAATCTCATTCTCAGTGTTTCCCTTCTTAACTATCCATCCTATATCCTCCCCCCCATAGAGCATGCTAAAATGAAAAAACAAATCTAGACTCTAGTCAATGAAGGTTTCATTCAACCATATTACTCTCATTGTAGCTTATCGATGTTTATCATCCCTAAGAAAGAAAAATAAGAATGGTGCCTTATCACATATTACCAAGCCCTTGATAAAATTACAATAAAAAATCTATATCCTCTACCACCTATCAAAGATATACTTGATCGACTTAAGGTTTCTTAGTATTTCACTAAGATGGACCTCACATCCCATTATCACAAGGTGTGCATGGAGTCATTTGATAGTTGGAAATGAATTTCAAAAAAAAATTCAGTCTGTATGAAAGCTTGTGATGCCTTATGGTCTCACCAATGCCCCAACTACATTTACAAGGATTATCAATGATATTTTTAGGCTACATATGGGAAATTTGTTGTGTTATATCTCAATGATATCATTATCTTCAACCAAACCTTGGAGGACTATCTCCAACGTGTTCAAATTACGCTTGACCTTGTACTCATCCATTAGTTGTAAGTCAAACTAAAGAAATCCTATTTTAGCTAGACTTCCATATCCTACTTTGGTTTTCACATTGATAAATATAATGTTCATGTGGACCCTACTCAAATTGTTTCTCTCACTTGATGGCCCATTCCTTCTTCCCCACCTAAAGTTATTTTTTTCTTAGTGGCCTCATCTGCTACAAGAAATTAACTTGACACTTTTCTCATCTTTCTTACCCCTTACATCATCTCTCCAACCTCAAAGCTTCAAAGCTTCAAATATTTCAATTGGTCATTGGTGGCACAAAAAGTTTTTGAGATACTTAAATTAGTGTTGCGTGCAAAGCCAACTCTCTACCTTATGGTTTTACAACAGTCATTTGAGATTGAGATGGATAAATCTCAATTTGTTGCACATGTCGTAGTTAAACCTTGAGGGCTTCCAATTGCTTACCTTTCAGAGACTCTTTCTATAACTAAACTCAATTAGAATATCTATGTAACACCCTTGTTTCCCACAACTTGTAATTAATCATAAAATAGGATTACCATGCTACGGCATGTGAACAGTGTAAATGTATTAGTGTTTGAGTTGCCAATAACTGACTATGGGGGTGAAGCCTTGAAAGTACTGGCCATGATATTACTAGAGGAAAGAATTTGAAAACTATAAGAGAGGGTCATTATATCAAATAACCCCAAAATTCCCTTGATGAGGATAAGAAACCTCCTTTGGATCCCAAGGAAAGAAATCAGTTAATGAAGAAAGGACCAGTGGGTGAATTATCAACCACTCCCATGAATGGAAGAATGGCCAAAAATGCATAATGTCAACCTGAAGTACCATTGGGTATGACAGACGAAGTTGATTGGAGTTCCCTTCTGACATAAGGAATAGGATGGGTTGAGAACCATCCTGGAAGAAAGATAGACAAATTGATAAGGAGAATGCGCAAATCTCTCCAGCGGATAATGAACAGAAGGCCACGAGCTTGATGCTAAGTGGGCATCTGATAAACCTTGTTGAGGCCATAACAAAGAAGGAAAATCTCTAAAATTTTGTAGAGAACAGAAGCTGAAACAGAGAAAGAGTCCTTGAGAATTGCAAGACTTCCCTGGTGATATCATGGCTTGGCACGGGGGTGGCCAGAGTGTTAAGAATGAATTCCTCTGAGCCTATGGTCGGGTGGAAGGATGAACACCCACAACCAGTTAGTTGGATACCACCAGTAATAGATAAGTAATCGCATATCTTTTGTATTTAAGTGGTACTGTGAATTAAAGTTGGGTATCCTGTGAATGTTGCAGGAATAGATATGTTTGCTTAATGATTTATACTGTACCCCATTTTGGTGTCTTCTTGATTGTATAATTAGGCAAGTAGGATATTATATGGATGGGATATGTTTATACTCGTAAATGCTTGCATCTTGTGGGGGCTTAAGCTAGAGCCACGAACTGTGAGTTCGTCGACCTTGGGCGTAGTTTCATGTACGCATGTCGACCCTCCTAGTCATTATGATTCCCTTGGAGGACAGAGTCTGTTAAAGATTAGGAGAGATAGTGAACGTATGCACAGGCTCTCTGCGAGGCAAACAGAGACCAAGAACCACTTAAGTTATAGAGTTGAGAAATGAACGTAAGGGGTGTGCGGAAGGATTCTTCCAAGTGTTACGTTCTAGAGAAAGAGCGCAAGGCTCTTAAGCCTTTCAGAGCTAACCAAGCTCAGGAAGAATAGCGAGATTGAAGTATCGAAAGGGAAGGCTCCTTTTTTCGGATGACAAATGAACGAGAAACTATTCGGAAAGAGCCAAGTTCCATTGTGACCATTGCATATGGAGAGGAGTGAGGGAGTTAACCCCTTGAGTCCTCTGGACTTCACGAGTTCGACGAACTATGAGCTCATCGTAAGGGAAGTAAAAATCCCCGAAGTCCCAAAGTTAATTTGGACCGTGGATCTCTGGATCCGTCGGGATCCTTCTCGACCGTCCGATCAATGAGATTTGAAGTTTGTGCTTCGGGAGAGTTATGTGTTGGAGTGACCAAAACCCTGAAGGCGAAGTTACAGAGCACTTAGGAAACACTCTGCAGCTCAATAAGGAGTGCTTGAGCGAAATTTGCTAGGAAGGTACATATATCCCTTTGAGGAATAGAAGGGACAGAGACCTTCGAGGTCCAAGCAGTTGAAGCTTGGAAGAGATAGTACTAAGAGGGCACAAGAGTAGGACTTATTCCAAGTCCCGAAGCTCAAAAGAGATAATCATTTTTCAGAAGTACAGACGAGTTCCAAGAGACGAATTCGTAGGAGGAACAAAGGTCTAGGCCTTTGAATACTTAGAAAATCCTCTAAGCTAGAGGAAGTCAAAATCCCAGGAGGAGGAGCGACAACAACCATCAAATTGGTTGTGGAGAGGATCCTGTACCATTAGATCAGTGTCCATTGAACAAAGGAAGCACAGAGGAGAGGAACGGATCACATCTGTTGGATCTGAGTGAGAAGGAATAGTAACCATTGGATCTGGAAGTAAATGCATCAAATTTAACCCTTGTGTGCGCAGGAGAGTGGACTTGTCAAAGTCCTGAAGTCCCGAAGTAAATTGGGACCGTCCATCATCAAGGAGGACAGATGGAGTAAGATCCACAACTTCAGAGGATTGTGGACAAGGAGGAGGACAAATAGTTGGAGTAAATCATGGTCGTTGATCGCCAGGGGAAACGCGTCGACAGATCGTAGACTTCAAAGAAATCACTTTGAGAGTTTCAGATTGAGAGTTGAAACTCCTGAAGCCTAAAGCATCGAAGGGCCAAAGTGCCGAAGTGCTGAAGCATCGAAGTATCGAAGGGCCGAAGCACCAAAGAGATGAAGAGATATGGATCGTCAAATCCAGAGGACAGGTGGCATGAATCTGTGGATTCTGGGTAAAGACTCGAAGTAAACGTTAACCTTCATATCATCTGAAGTAGATCTGAACTGTCAGATCTAGAGGACACATGGCGTGAATCTATAGATTCTGGGTGAAGACCTGAAGTAAATGTCAACTGTCATATCATCCAAAGTAGATCTGAACCATCAGATATAGAGGACATGTGGCATGAATCTGTGGATTCCGGGTGAAGACCCGAAGTAAACGTCAACCGTCAGATCGTTCAAAGTAGATCTGAACCCTCATATCTAGAGGACAGGTGGCGTGAATCTGTGGATTCCGAGTGATGACCCGAAGTAAATGTCAATCGTCAGATTGTCCGAAGTAGATCTGAATCATCTGATCTAGAGGGTAGGTGGCGTGAATCTATGGATTCTGGGTGAAGACCTGAACTAAACGTCGACTGTCGGATCATCCGAACTAAAACTCAAGCATTGGATTGCCAAAGTGAATCTGAGCCGTCAGATCAGCTACTTCGGGAAATCCATTCGAGAGTTTCTCAGTTGAGATTTGGGATTCGCGAAGTCTGAAGTCCCGAAAATCCGAAGTGAATCCCAATCGTCCGATCAGTCAAAGAAGATCTGAGCCGTCAGATTACCCTAAGTAAATCTCAAAGCATTAGATAGCCAAGGTGAATCTGAGTCGTCAGATATTGTCTATTCAAGAGAAGGCAAGGTTTGAGAGTTGAGAATTTCGAAGTCCGAACTTCCGAAAATCCGAAGTAAATCTCAACCTTATGATCAGCCGAAGTGAAGTTGAGTCGTCAGATTGTCCGAAGTGAATATCAAGCGTCGGACCACCCAAAGTGGATCTGAGCCGTCATATCCAAGGGAGACGTGGTGAAAATATGAGAACTCCGAATAAATATCCAAAGTAATTCATAGCCGTCATATCCAAGGGAGACATGGTGAAAATATGAGAACTCTGGATAAACATCTGAAGTAATTCGTAGCCGTCTGATCTAAGGGAGACGTGGTGAAAATTATGGACTCCAGGTAAAGACCCGAATTAATCCTCGATCATTAGATCAAGAGGACACGCATCAATGGATTACAGCCTCCGGATAAAATCCATTGGGAAAAAGGATGAAGTTTGAGATCTGAGATCTCATAAGTCTGAAACCCGAAGGAGATCTCGACCGTTGAAGAAGAGGGCCACAAGACCGTTGATCCAGTTGAAAGGTCAACCACCCAAACTAAAGGCAGGACCGCTGATCTAGTTGAAAGGCCAACCACCTGAAGTAAAGGCAGGGTTGTTGATTAGGAGGACAGGTGTCTGTAGATCGTCAACTCGAAAGATTGAAGTATGGAAGAGAGCAGGGTTTTGAGAGTTGAAACTCTCGAAACCC
>SNQJ01S0033191.1:109745-124118 GCA_010110895.2 Picea sitchensis
TATATATATAGGATCAGGACACGTTATGCATGATTTTTTATTGTTAAAGAGTTTCTCTTGTAAATATTTCTATAATAAAACTTCATTATTAAAGGTTGAATATTTTAACAAAACTTTATTTATGAAGGGCATCATTTTAAACAAGAAATTCTATGAGAGGGAATATCCAAACCAAAAATTTCCCCAAAAAAATTGGCAGGGAGGGTGCTTGGAAAATTCCAATACTTTATGTGCTTGATAGTAGTCTTCTATGATGGCTTGCCCCAACAACAACTACTTTCAACAAAAAAAAAAAATGTTCCAACTAGATGGATTTTTCTTACACAACTTTGTGGTATGTACCTTTGAAACTCTGAGGAATTGTCTCGAAAGAATTATCAAATATATTTGAGGGAAAAGTTTGTTAAGACATGTAAACAGGATTTGAGGGAAAACTTTGTTAACACATGTAGGCAGGCTTTGTATAATTCCATGAGAATAGGGCATTGTTTTTTCTTATTTCCCAGTTTCTCACTCATCTTTGAAATTTAGATGCCATGGACACCATTCTCGATCCTGGCCTATGCTTTCTCCAAATTTTCATTTTTGTAAGAGTCGGCATTTTAAGTAACCCACTTTCCACCACTCTCCATTGTTCTCCTTGGCTTTATCATTTTCCCATTCTAGACTTATCTTGAGAACCCATCCATTCTCTATGCTCACATCCATATCTTTCTTATCCAACCCTACGTGTGGACATTCATTTATTATTATTTTGTTGCAAGGAGAATATGCATCTAAGAATGCATAGACACATATCAGTAGAGATGAGCATGAAAATTAAATTGATGCAAGGCATGGGCATGCCATAATATTTAATAGGGAGTTGATCTGGCTAGATTTGGGTTTTGGCTACTACTGTGGTTTCCTTAGGCCAAAATGAGAACTAGTGTTTGTAGCTTCTACTTTTATTAGCTATTTGGGCATATTCAAGAATATGCAAGTTGCAAATAATAGAGATCATTTGTTGGTTGTACCATATATAATTATATTTTGGGTAGTTTAGTATGCATATCACATTGATTTTTGGTGATCGACGTTTTAATTGCATTTTACGAGAGTTACTTTTTTGGGGGGATTCATTCATCTTTTGATGTTGCTTTCTTTTTTACTATGTGTGTATTTGTGATTCATCTAGATGTTGATTTCTTTTTTACTATGTTTGTATTTGTGATTCATCTTTCGTTGCTTGCTTTTTTTAGATTTTTTGATGTGTTTGTATTTGTCTTGGGGTCGATGGATTTATTTTCAACAATGGAAAAAGTTTGTGGAAGGCATTAGGTTTTACCTTTTTATTATGCACACCATTCTTCTTTCGATTGTTGTTGCAACAACCATTCCTCCTCTAAAAAAATAGGTCAAGTTATCTCTAAACATTTATTTCCGTTCATTGTTGTTTGGAGTATGATTATATGATGTAGTACCCTAGGGTGTGCAATCAAAGTCTCACAGCAAAGGAACTCACAACAACACATGCATTAATTCAAACAAAGATTCCACAGTGTAATACACTTGTTTTGGCCCTTGGAATGTACTGGATCAGATTATGTGTAAATTGTAAATGTGTGTTTATAATGACAAGAGTCGAGCCATGTAAATTTAAGTAAATAACCTTGCATGTAGATGTTGTAAATATACATGCATAGATTCCTAGAGTGGAGCTCAAGGCTAAAGCATGCTAGTTAATGGCCAGGGATGTAAACAATGTAAATATATATTTATAGGCCTTATGATAGGGTTACCATGGTGAACTTAAGTTATGCAAATATTGATGCTAGAATATAATATATAATGGTCCAAGGTTGTTGTGAAGAGAAAGAGAGGGGCTATGATTCCACTAAAGGGGGAGAGAAAAAGGAGCCTATGGAAAAGTGATCCTTTACTGCCAATTATCAAGCTATTAGCCTAAGATCTCACCTATTTTTTTCATGTGATTTAAATGAATCCATCCACCTCCATTGACTTAGAAATCCAATCAGTGCTTGCATGTAGAGATTGGTGGGCAAGTCTACTCATGTAGTTATTGGAGCATGGATTGAATACAATGATTATGAGGAAGTAGAAGAGTCAATCTTTTGTTTGAAGGAAACTCAACCATGATTCCCTCAACTCCCTCATTATCATTCATTCAATCATTCTCATGTCCATGCTTTACACTTCTTGTGTTGTGTTCTCCATGGTTGATGATTAACCAATCCGAAAATTGACCAAAATCAACACTTTGAGAGAGGAATTTGCAAACATGGGATGAAATATAAATGGTTGTAGGTGAGAACATAGGTCAGGAAAGTCAAGAATCCTCCACACACAATGTATTTGTTTCTCATTGAATGTTTGATAGCCAAATGTTGCAGGCTATTCCCAACGTGCATTTAGTAGATTAGACTATTTTTGCCTCCATTGAAGAGCACTGGAAGGGAAGAATATCCATCATGCACTATTGAGCATAGAAAGAGAAGATCTTCCTTATTTTATGTAGGGTAGTAGATGTGAGTGCCATGGTTGTTTGATGGTTGGATGAGATGCTTGGATTGCTCTATAGTGAGCATATTCCCTAAGCTATGAAAGAAAATAGGTTGGGTTGAGTGAGCTAGAAGCTTGTATCTTGGTTCCTTATCCCTTGTGCCCTCATAGCCCAACTTCGAGTGTAATTTGCGTTGGATACCTATGGTTGAGTGAAAAAATACTCTTACATAATCAACTTCTTGGATTATCTTCTATTAAAACAAAGTGTCGTGTCTTTGTATATGACTCTAAAATTGAATGTTAATTAGTGTTATGGTCATATATGTATCTTGCATGTTGTATGTGTGCTTATGCTTAAATCTAATCATGGGAATGTGTCTATTCTTAACTTTCACCATGCTTAATTAATTTTATGGTATTGTTTATTATTTCACCCATGCATGCATTTTATTCAATTATGGGTCTCCATGGAAGACCTTCTCTACAATGTCATGGTGGAATCGTCCATTGAGGGATAGAATTTAATGGTTGATTAACTGGCTACTTGTCCTATGGTTGGGAGTACATGGGAGGGGACGCTAAACACTCGTAGTCTATTATCAAATTAGAAATCACAGTAAAGGCATTAAACTACAACCTCTGCAAATTTAATCAACGAAATTTAACGAAAAAATGAACATCAACTAAACTATGTTATCTTTTATTCAAGGCAATGGTGCAAACTCTCATCATTGTCACATTCATAGAGCCATTATGATCTTTGGATTCTACACAAACCCAAACTATATAATGTTGTCATTATAGATCTAAAGGCCCTTTTTAATTCACGAACTTTATATTTAAGCTTGTGATCCTTGTCTTTTGGCCTTCCAACTAACCCAATAGTCCAAATCTCGAGCATAAGAAAAAATGTCATGCATTACCATTTTTAGGCTAAAAATGCCTTAATAAATGCATTCCATTCATAAATGAAAGCTCAATGGTCACATGAAATGCTCCAACATAGTCATCCTACATTCCATCATGCCTAGATTGTACACAACAATGCAAAGCCTGCATTAATTGCTAAAAATCCAAGTCTATTGTTAAAAACATGGTATAATACGCTTGAGAGGGCTTAGAAAAATGCACGTCGATAATTGAAGAAGTGTCAATTTGAGGGAGAAAATATAATTTTTGTATTTTTCCACCTTGCTTAGAAAACCCATATCTCATAATTTTCCAATAATTTCACCTCTATTTGTCTCTTGTGAATATGAAAGGTTAGCAATATCAATATTTTGACCAAAATTGTCTGGTTTCACCAAAATGCACGCCCAAGATCATTTCTTGGCCAATTTGACTGATTCAAGTTGAAGAATGTGCATTTTGTCATTCTTCATCTTACTACATTCTCATATTTTCAAATTGGACCTTAAAACCTATTGTTGTCCAAAAATACTCAAAGTTGGCCCTTATTTACATATTGTCCAAAAATGCTATGAGGTTTTACCAAAATGCACTCCTATTCCACTTTACGCATGCCATAAGAAAATAAAATCATAGGTATATTTTTTTTCATGCCGGCTATAAAACCCAGGTCGCAATTTTCTTTCATTCACTTTCAAATGCACCTAGTTGATCTACAAAATTTCCCTTTGACATTGTGTTTTAAATTTCTAAAAAATGCATACAGACATCACTAAAATGCATGTTGAGTTCAAGTTAAGGAACCAAATCAAGTTCTACAAGATGATCTATTTTCTACATTCAATTCTCTACAGACCCTTTTCATCTTGTGCCATAAGACAAAGTTGTTCTTATTAAGACAATTTAGGAAAATGCACCCTTGAAGCATTAAAATGCAAGCTCGGGATAATGTGGACATGCACAAGTCCAAGCAATTATAAATTTTCCACATCTATTTATAAATTAAAATGTGTATATTTTATCTCCCTTAGCCAATGATATTCCTACATCATTATATTTTTTGTACGTTGTTATTTTCTTGGAAGACAAAACAAGTTAATCAATTATTCTAAGAAATCCATATAATGATGTTTTCTTAAAAAAGAATGCAAATCAATTGATTACATCAAAATGTGTATTTTCACATCATTCAAATAATATCAACGTGGAGAAGAAAAACATGGACATGGCGAACTAAGCTTCGCTAGGTTTAGGGTTTCATGCTTCTTCCAGCCTTCCGTCCCAACCACTATCGACCTCCTATGTATGTGTCTGGCACACTCTACTATGTTTCTCTAACCGTCTCAGCAGAATGAGCGTCGAAGGAGGGGTGAAAGTCCCCTTGTATCGCAATGTCGTAGCTAATGACCCAAAGAACTCTTGCACGTGTCGGTCGTCCTCTGAACCGCCTCCGCACCTGCACGAAAAATACCTGCAAGAAGAGACTGATGCAAGCACAGGCACAAACATGGATGCAGAATCTTCGCATCCAAAAGCAGCTCGGGCTTGGATACCTGGAAAATGCATCCTGCAAGCCCCGATTGCACCCAGGTATGTCATAAAGAGTAAGAGAATAGGGGAATATACACAGTTTATGAGGGACCATGCCCTCATAGGAAAATTCCTAGACCTCTAGCCCTCAGAAAAAGACCTAGCTCGTTGGATCAAGGCATGGTGGAACCCCAACGGAGGGGGATTACGAGCTCCAACTAAGCTCCAAGGGATTCTTCACAGTCATATTCTACAACCTTGAGGACAAAGACCACATCTTTGAAGGAGGACCTTACTTCTATAACTCTGTTGACCTCTATCTGCGCTTCTAGATCGATCGCTTCTGACAAAAAAGGAAAACTTTGCCTATGCTCTGATATGGATTCGCCTCTACTCCCTACCTCAAGAGTTCTAGTTACAATAAATCTTAATTTTAATTGGAAATACACTAGGCAAACACGCCANAATATGTGTCTATATGAACATCTCCAAAGCCCTGCCAGGCACGGTTACCCTAGAATACCAGGATGAGGAATGGGCCCAAACCATAGATTACGAACACATACCCTTCAGATGTCGGAAGTGCCATGAAAACGGGCATCTCTCCAAAGACTACCCTCTCAATACCCCCCCCCCCAATACTGCAACGGAAGAGAAGCCAAAGGAAGGGTTTACCCAGGTCCAAAGTCACAGAAGGAAATCGCAGAAGAAACCCACCACCAACAGCGGAAGAAAGAACCCCAACACCAACTCTTTCGAAGCCCTAAACAACCTCCCAAAGGCAGAAGAGGTGGAGAACCCCCACAAGGTAGCGGGAAAAGAGCACAACAACAATAAGGAAGATTAGCAGCCGCAGGGGCACCTGACCCCGAGTATACTAGCTGACCCACAAAACTGCCTAGACAAGGGAAAGAACCGAGAAAGGAAGAAGATACAATCATGGAAATGGATGAGAAAGACCTAGCTGAAATAGACCTAGACAGGCTAGAAGAAGCACTCAACAAGGACCTACAAACCTTGCCAGAAGACCATCTCAGGAAGGTTCACAAGGTATTTTTGGACTCATCAGCAGGGGCCACCTCAAGGCTAGGCATCAGTGTAGACCTAAACCCAGACCCAAGAAGATATCCAAAGGAGAATAAGAGGCGGGGAAGAAAATTGACGCATCAGCTCATAAAGGAAGCCGAAAACTATATGATCAACTCGGGACAGATACATAGGCTCTTAGGGATCTCCTTTTTCCACCCATCAAATTGTTCACTATGAAGATCCTCACCTAGAACATCAGAAGCCTCAATGGAAGATCCAAGCAAAGGATTCTCCAAAATTGCATCAAAATGGAAGACCCTGACATTCTCCTTCTTTAAGAAACAAAATGTGTGGGACAAACCGTAGAAGAAATCTTCAAAATATGTTGGTGCACATGCGACGCGTACCACACTGACTTGAAATGAGCAGCAGGGGGCTTGGTCATTCTTTGGAACCCCACCACGGTCATTCTAGACCAATGTTTCTCTACAACGAGAACTCTTACAGCTCATTACCAAGCCATTGGCTCAAACAAGGATGGATTGATCACCAATGCCTATGGACCGCAGAACAGCCAAGACAAAGACCTTTTCCTTCAGAAACTAGCTTACATAGGCTCTATAGTTGAGCACAAAAGATGGATCGTTGGAGGATACTTCAACATGATCCCTCGCTGGAGGAAAAAAGGGGAGGGAAAAAACCCCTGGAACTGGATACTTTAAAATTCCAAGAACTCATAGATCAACACAAATTGGTTGATATTAAAAATGGAAATGGTACCTTTACCTGGACCAACAAGTGATCAGGGCATAGATCGATTCCTTATTTTAGAAACCCTCCTCTTGGAAGGCCCTCTAGTAGAGTCTAACATCCTCCCTAAAGTAGGCTTGGACCATTGGCTGGTTCAGCTCTGGATTGACACAATCGCCACCCCCAAGCTCAAACCTTTCAGATTTGAGAAATTTTGGCTCTCCCACCCAGATTTCCAAGAGATGGCCTGATACTGATGGAGCACTGCGGAAATCCAGAAAGGCACCAAAATGTACTTCTTCCAGCAAAAGCTCAAACAATAGGTGAGAAAATGGAACAAATATGTCTTCGAGAACATCTTCCAGGAAAGAAAACTGTTGGAACAGAAACTAGAATCCATGCAGGCGCAAATCATCCAAACCGGACACACTCCAACTCAGCAACAGGAGGAGAAACATATCAAAAAGAAACTGGAAGAGAGATACAAACAGGAAGAAATTATCTCGAGACAGAAATCTCGTGTTTAGTGGCTCAAAGAGGGAGAGAAAAACACAAAATTCTTCCATTGCTCCATGATCCACAGATGCTTCATCAACCGCATCACGAAGCTGGAAGACTCGCAGGGCACCACACTGCTTTCCCATTAGGAAATAACGCATGAGATAACCGGCTTCTACAACGATCTCCTCTCAGAACCCCCGGTGGACCGCACTTCTACAATTGAAAGAGTGACTCAAAACATCCTGACTCTAATAACCCATGAACAGAATGAAGCCCTCATGACACCCATAACCCGGGCAGAAGTTGATCAGGCCATTCAGGACTTACCCACAAGCAAGGCTCCAGGACCAGATGGATTCACAACAGACTTCTTCCACTCGTATTGGCCAATGTTAAGGGAAGAAGTGTAGCAACTGGTAGAATAATCTCATAGCTCTAGCAAAGTTCTCCCAGCACTCAATGCCACCTTCCTCACCCTTATACCCAAATAAGAGAGGGTTACAAATCCGAAGAACTTCAAACCCATAGCGCTATGCAACGTGATCTATAAAATCATTTCCAAAGTCATAGCTCTAAGTCTCAAACCAATCCTCCCCTTCATCATTTCAAAGGAGCAATTTGGGTACATCGAAGGAAGGCAAATCATAGATAGCATCATTCTCGTTCATGAAGTCATCCATTCGCTCAAAAGAACCCTCACTCCAGGTATGCTTCTAAAGCTTGATCTTTCAAAATATTTTGACAAAATAAGTTGGCATTACATGAGGGTTGCCTTAACAGCCTTCGATTTCATCACTAACTGGATAACCTGGATCATGAACCTTGTATCCTTAACCTTCTTCTCAATCCTGGTCAACGGGACCCCCTCAGAACCCTTCTCACCCTCAAGAGGAATAAGGCAAGGCAACCCTCTCTCCCCATTCCTCTTTGTCATAATGGTGGAAGGCCTTGGACTCTACATCAAAGCCTTTATCCAAAATGGATCCCTGCAGGGCCTCTCCCTCCACGGGCTCTAGACTATAGCCTCCCACAGTCAATTTGTGTACAACACAATGCTTCTGAATACCCCCACAGCGCAAGAAGTAAACAAACTTAGCTCCATCCTCAACGACTTCAACGAAGCCTCAAGAACCACCTTCAACCTGGCCAAATCGCAACTATTCTTCTTCAACACGCCTATGGCCATCCAACAACACATCTCCTAGCTTTTGACCATTCCTGTCTGCACCCTGCCCACTCAATAACTAGGCCTCCTTCTCTCAGACTCGGCGACCTGAAATCTTTCCTAGGACTCTCTCCTCCTCTCCATTTCCAACTGTCTCAGCACTTGGACCTTTTGCTCCCTCAATCTCCCAGCTAGAATCACCCTCCTAAAATTTGTCCTTCAAGCCATCCCGGCCTACCTCTTCTTAGCCCTAGCTGCCCCTCAATTTGTCATAAAGAAAATAAGGAATCTGCAGAGGAACTTCCTCTAGCATGGCCACAACCCAGACAAAAAATGGGCCCTGGTTAGTTGGGACAAAGTTTGTAAGCCTAAATCCCTAGGCGGTCTGGGGCTGCGGGACCCTGGAAAACTCAATAATACTATGGGAGCCAAAATCTGGTGGAGATGGCTCAAAAATCCAACAGAAAATTGGGCTAAGCTTTGGAAACATAAAAATGCCCCAAACACTCAACAAGCCCACTTGATCAGGCTGCAAGACAAAATTCAAGGCTCTAACATCTGGAATGCGGCTTGGAAAAACATGCCACTAATTTAGGAACACGCCTTTTGGGAAATTCGTAATGACCAGAGTGCCCTATTCTGGACATAACTGGACAGACCCCTGGCAACAACTGCCACCCCTCTAATCAAAATAAAATCTGCATTCCTATGAAAATCACATACAAGATCTTGCTACCTTCAAAGTAGTTGACATGTGGACACACACCCCAACCAACTCTCCTTGGCGAAACTGGAAATCTTCCCATCGAGAACTACAAGCAGCAAAGAACTGTGACCTACAACACTGGAGGCAAGCAATCACCGCAAGAGAATCTGGATAAGCACAGATCCAGATATCCTCCGATGGGGGCACTCACCTCATGGAAACTTCACTCTCAAGGAAGGATATATTCTATAGGAAAAATTTCAAACGCTACAAAAATACCACATCTGGACAACAGTTTGGAAATCAAAATTCTGGCCCAAAATATCCACGTTCTTATGGCTCCTCCTTCAAAACAAGACCTTAACCTAGGACAATCTTCAAAGAAGGGGTTTTATCGACCCATCGATCTGCCATCTCTGTCATCAGCAAGCAGAAACCTTGGATCACCTCTTAAACAATTGTACTCTCAGTGAGGAAATTTGGAACCAAGCCACCCAACTCATGAGAAGAACCAATCGAGTCAAAGATAACATCATGAGCACTATCAGAATTTGGGGATCAAGATCCTACAAAAGCCCAATCCTGAACAGAACCTGGCAACTCCTATGCAGCTTCATTGTTTGGAAACTTTGGAAACAAAGAAACAAAAGAATTTTTCACTCCCAGTCCTCCCCAATCGCTTGCCTCTAGTCCACCATCCTTTCGCACCTCCAGGAAACCCTTCAGCTCCAATTGTGGACTCAAGAAGACCTCCCCTCTGACCCGGGAGAGATATTGATTCTTAATTCTTAGGGCTTCTCGCTCTCTCTCTCTCTCCACTCCATCTCAACAGCCCCCCCTCATAGCCACAATCTTAAGTCCCTCGGTTTGGTCTCCCCCACCGTCCAGATTGCATAAAATAAACTTTGATGGCACTTCAAAAGGCAATCTGGGCCTCTCAGGTGCAAGAGCAGTTATAAGAAACAGAAAAGGCCAAATCCACAGTATTACTGTCGAAAATATGGGATTTGACACTAACAACTCAGCGAAAATATGGGGTCTAATAAAAGGAGTACAATTGGCTCTGGACCACAACCTAACGTGCATGATCATAGAAGGAGACTCCAAATTCATAATTAAGTTGGCATCTAAAATCCTCAATGGAAGAGATCCAAAAAAAATTACTCCTAGTTGGTGCCTGTTGGGTCCCCTCCATAGCTTTCAATCACTCCTCAAACCCTCTCTCACTATCACCACCTCTCACATAAGGTGCAATGCAAATAAGGTAGCGGATAGACTAGCCAATGCAGGAGTCGAAATCACACAATAGATCACTCTCACAAATTCCAGCCGATCCCGAACCTCGACTCTATGGACTCACTGCATGGAGCTAGCCCAAAGGGACTACCCTCACCCAGATGAAGTGCCACCTGGCGAAAAGTGGAAGACAGTTGGAACAGAGCAGTCGGGGGAGTTATTAACCCCGGCCGCAACCCTCTGCTCATTTACTCCTCCATGGATCACACCATGAGGGGAGTTATGTTAGTGCGTCTGGTTGGGATATTGGGCAAGCGAACCAGCCAGGAAGAGCATACCAGGAGGATGCAGGAGTCTTTTTTGCCTTCAATGGCGAATGTAGAGGTCCTTTCAAGCTTTCAGGGAGTTAAGAGGGACATCCGAGCTCATTTTTCTCCATTCTTTCCCTGGTGCACTCTCTCTGCAACATTCTTCGGCCCTCACAATTCCTCCCGCACCATTGTTCTCTGTGATTTCTCCTTGCGCACCAGTGGCATCCTTTCTGCCTCCCTTCGCTCCTTGAGAACCAGTGGCTTCCTCTTTGCCTCCCTCCGCTCCATTCCCTGCTCTAGCTCCTCTGTCTCCCTCCATTGCACCCTGCATCTTCCCCTAGCCCTCACTCATTCCTTCCTCCANCTCTCGGGATAACAGGCTCACCCCCTCACAAAGAGCGCTCATATCCCACTTCGCCAATCCTCGCCAGTCCTCCCAGAGCACTCAGTCAGCCAGCAAGGTCAAATTGGAGACGACCTCCTCCACGGCGCATTCTCCCACGTCTCCACTTGAACCTCTGCTTTACAATCCAAGAAAATTTAAAGAGGAGGTGCCACCATTGGGCAAGAGTCTCCCTCTGGCTACAAACATCTTGGTCCCCCCATAGCTAAGCCTAGTGACTCTTACTATAGCGACGGAAGCTGTCAAGTGGAGGAGGAGATTCCTCCAAGTTGGAAGCTGGAGAACAAGGCAGGTACAGATAAGGACAAGACTGGCAAGGAGGAAGAGGATCAGCTTCAGGAGCACCCTCGGCATTTCGCCAACCGTCTCATAGAGGAGCACCTTTAGCTCCTCTTTGAGATCAGGCAAAATCAAGACGACCAAGTGCATTCACAGAGTGTCCTCAGTCAAAGGATGGAAATTATGTTTGAGGCCCTCACCGATGCTCCTGCGAAATACAGATGCCCGAATTTCAAACAACGGTTCACCCTAGCCTTTACTATTCATGGACAACCAAGCCCAGCGATGGATTGAAGACCCCAAGTTTCAGTTTCAGGTTTTTTTTTTTTGCTTATTTCAGTTACAAAGTCGGTGGTCTATTTTACCACGACAACAAGCTAGTTGCTTTAGCAGGTTTTGCTTTAGCCAGCCTTAGTGGTGGAAGGAGGAACTTGGTTCCAACAACTTCTTGTAATTTTTTGTGCAATTATTACAGTTCTAGTAAGGCTAGAGCTCAACAGATTATGTTAGTGATTGAACAGTATGTAGCCACCTGTTCTAGTTTTCCTCCTATGGCAGAACAGGTGGCTACCATGTGTCATTGTATAGCAGACAGATGTTATTAATAAAAGCTTTCTCACTTTTATTTAAAAAAAAAAAGGTGGATTTTCACACTTTATAATCATAGCAGTAAAAAATTTAAAACGTTTCAATACTTTAACGCAATTTTTGTTCCATAAAATCTACTTTATCAATTGAACATTCTGAAAAATCCTCATGCATGTTAATTAGTATCTTTCACTCTTAATATGTATAACCTAAAACACACACACATGAAAGTGTTAAACAACTTGCGTCAACCAAATATAGACTTATTATGTCTCATAAACACAATAGTGCCCAACACAACTTTGATATAAATTAAAACTTCACAATATCATAATTATAGAAGCATCATAATCAACATACATAGAGAAAATAATATTTTATTTATGTCATCTCTTTTTCTGGCTTGTATAGCACTTACATAAGCAAAATTTGATTAATCAAGCATTTTGTTATTTATACACATACATATAAATTATATTTGAGCTTTGACTTGTAATGTTATATTTTATTTTATTGTAAATGATTAATTTATTCTAGATATTAAAAATTGAAAAGTAGATATTTTAAAATAATAAATTCTATTTAGTGGAACAAAGACTTTGTGTATAATGAATTTGGAATGTGATTGAAAGATATATTTGCTTAGCAAAGAATTCATCTTTTTCAGACATAAGAAAATAAGCTAACGGTCCAAGACCCAAAACCATCGGTCAAAAATGAAAATCTACCCCTTAAGAACCGTAAATGAATTATTATAAATAACAAGTTATTGTCCACATCAAAATATTAAAATAATATCAATAAAAATTAAACCAACAACTCTCAACACCCTATATATTTTTCTCCGTCTAACTTAATACCTAATATAATAAAAATATATATAATCACAAAAATGTTTTAATAAAAACTTCATCATCCTTCATCATCCAAACTAAAAAGACACATATAGAGAAGAGAAGAGAAGAGAAGGGGATAAACATTAACTTTGGTTTAAGCTTTCAGTGTCTTGAAACATGGCAATCCTATTCAAATCTTCAAACATGGCAATGTTATCCCTCACATTGACCTTTTTCGTTTTCTGGCTTAATAAACATGACAAATCATGATGGGCTACTTTCAATTGAAATAGTCAACCTAGACCAAATAATATTTTATTTGGATTTTGGAATAAATAAGCATGAGTAATAAATAATAAATGTTGGAATATACGTCCATTCAGATAACACGTGTAGAGAAGTCTAGTCTTGTTTATAAGTTGTCTCTTTTTGAACTCAGGCGTGAAAAATTAAGTTTTATTTAAGTAAGTTGTTTCATTTTTATTTGACTCATGAGGAATAAAGTTTGATCATTATTTGTCAAAGTGTGTCATATAATAATTGGTCATGAGTCAAAGGTGTACGATTTTGTTTCATTAAAACAAAAAATTTAATTAATAATTTTGTATTAATTTACATTGTGTAAAAAATAAAATAATGTTTTTATTAATTTAAATTTTTTTTAATATATATATATATATATATATATAATGATGATAATAATGATTAATATGTATTAAAATCATATTTAGTATTTTCAATCTTAAGAAACTTAAGAACTTCGCTACTTTCACGTAAATTTCTTCGGAATCTGTGAGAGAATATAGGGAGGGGGTATTTTAGAATATCCCATTTAAAAGCATAGCATGTCACTTACAAGGAATTGACCCTGGGTGGGGAAGGTAACTATCATTCCTCCCAACCACCGAAGCTACATCCAATGGACAACATTTTGTTATTTATACACATACATATAAATTATATTTGAGCTTTGACTTGTAATGTTATATTTTATTGTAGATGATTAATTTATTCTAGATATTAAAAATTGGCGTTGGCTAAACGTTCTACCTTTTGGGTTTTTTGGACAGAATCCGACAATGTAAATCTCGACAAAAGCTATATTTTATGTTATTTAAATTGCATTTCTGAATACATAAATGGATTTAGCGTGCTGAAAAACCCCTTAGGCACTTGGATAATACAAACTTAGCCACTCAAATCTGCAGATCGAACCAATCCTCACCAGATTTCGAGCAAAGTCAAACTGAAAAAAATCGCTGAAAAACTGCCAAAAGATACAAAATTTAGACTACTGCTTAAAAATTGAAAAGGAAATATTTTAAAATAATAAATTTTATTTAGTGGAACAAAGACTTTGTGTATAATGAATTTGGAGTGTGATTGAAAGATATATTTGCTTAGCAAAGAATTCATCTTTTTCAAACATAAGAAAACAAGTTAATGGTCCAAGACCCAAAACCATCTGTCAAAAATGAAAATCTACCCCTTAAGAACCGTAAATGAATTATTATAAATAACAAATTATTGTCCACATCAAAATATTGAAATAATATCAATAAAAATTAAACCAACCCTAAACATCCTATATATTTTTCTTCGTCTAACATAATACCCCTCTCTCT
>SNQJ01S0033191.1:132293-162661 GCA_010110895.2 Picea sitchensis
GAGTTCTAAATGCAGTCTTAGGAATGTCTACCTTGTTCATAAGTATCTCGTGGTAGCCATAATGAAGATCAAGTTTAGTAAAGAACTCGGCGCCACTCAATTCATCGAAGAGGTCATCAATGACATGAATGGGAATTTGTCTTTAATGGTGAGTTTTTTTAGGGCACGGAAGTCAGGACACATGCACCAAGAACCTTCTTTCTTAAGGACCATGACCACAGGAGAAGAGTAGGGGCTCGTACTAGGGCAGATAACACCTGTGTTGAGCAATTCTTGAACAATTTTTTCAATTTCATTTTTTTTGGAAAAGGGATGACGATAGGGACGGATATTGGGAGGAAGGCTTCCAGGGACAAGGGGAATGGAATGATCATGAACACCATGGTAAGGAGGGAGTCCCTGGGTAGTGGAAAAAACCACTTGATGTTTAGAGAGGATGGATTAGAGGTCGTGCGACAATAGATCTTGTATGTTTTTCTTTTGTTTCCGTCCCAAGGGTTAGAGTATTTAAGGGCTCTACAGACAAGGGTTTGCCCTGTGCTATAGCTCTCTGATATACATGCGGGGTCCAACAATAGTACTCGGGCCAATATCTCAGGGCACCAACTAAGGAGGATAGACTGTGCCCTTAGTTGTACTACCTGGCTACCTAGGTACTAGAGAGTATCTTCTTGAGTGTTGTTCTCGGTGGCACTATAGTAGTCAGGCGGCCGATCGGTTTATCTATGGAGGGCTTCGGGAGATCTAGGTCGATCCGTATATAGGTGTTATCTGATGTGTTACAACTCGAAGGGGTGCCAACAGGGGTTACAAGGGTGGCCAATAGATGTGCGCTTAAGTACCACTTGTATTTCCTACGTGTATGAATCCCCGACCATGGTTTTATGCACGTAACGACAGATCTTTGTAGCTTAAAAACGTCGGAATGCGTCTCTACTCTGGAAAAAAAAATTAACCCACAATTTTCTGTTGAGGAAGGTGCTCTAATACCACTTGTAATATTCCAGATATAAAATAGTATGCATAACAGAAATAATTAGCTAGAAATGGCAGATAAACAATTATATAACCATAACAACACCACAATAATACAAAAATAATACCAGAATAACACCAAAAATAGCACTTTGATTAATGAGAGCAATGTTCACTTGCCTCTTCGAGGGGGCAACCTCCAATAGAGCAGAGCTCTATTACAATAATATCTAAGACAAAACTTTGCATACCCTCTACTCCTATTTATAATAAATATGTCTATCCAAAAGAACAATCTAGAGGAAGATCCTTCTAGAAGCGGAAGCTTCTATTAGGTATTCTTACATTTGACTTATTCTTCCTTATTGCTAGGCCTTATTAATATTGACCTTTATTACATGGAAATATATTATTCTACCTACGTGAGGGGTTAGGTCTCTAACAATATTTTTGGATTTAATTATCATAAATTTCATTTTGTGAGACCCATACTAGAGTGGAAATCATTGAGGATTCTTAGTTGCTTTTTGAGATCATAGAGACTACTTACCATAAAAACAATATCTTTGGCGTAAAAAAATACGATGATGACTATACCATTGAGATTCGGGCTGAAACAACATGCTTCTTCCAAACTATCTTCTAACTTGTCAATGTATATTCCGAAAAGGGTAGGGCACAGGGGATAACCTTGCTTGACTACTATATTACAATTAATTTATTTCGACCAACTCTTAGTGTTCTTATACTTGGCAATATTGTTCTCATTCAACCTTGCCACAAATCTTATGATGAGGTAGTAGTTGTTTATGTCTATGATACAACATCTAATCAACCAAGCAATAAACAATGTTTATAATAAAAGAAATCGGTTTGCCAATAAGAATACATTTTTGTTCTATAAATTGGTACTATGTAGTAATTACTTATTGTAATTAAGCTCTTATGAGCCTACTAGTAAACCTCAACATAAAACCATTGCATTCAAGCTATCAACAAAGAAATCCTTGGAGTTGCATCTCTTTGCACAAATTGCAAAGATGTTTATGCTTACACTACGTCCTGAAGGGATAATGCAATATGACACCCCATTTCCATCATGCTTGATGTCCCATAAACAAATATTATGTCTTCCAAGAAAAGAAACCCGCATAAGTTTTCTCTCTCCACCATTTTGCTCTTGCCCCGTGAGACTTGAACCATTGACCTAATAGCAACAATAAAGCATCATCATTTAGAGACTGAATTGTCATAATAAACATCTATATTGAAGAAATTAAAACATCGGGTTTTTCATATTAGAGAAAGGATGTTTATAGTTACCAAAGAATAAGTATTTCTATGAAATGGTGCATCACTTTGTAGTCTTCCCAATTTAGTGTGATTCATAAAGATATGCAGTTTGAAGAGGCTTCCAAAGACTTAGTTTTTGTCAATATTGTTCAAAACTCTAACTTTCCATTGTCCTCATTCTCCATTGTTGTGAACTACCATTAACAAATCAACGTAACAATGTCAGGATAGAGTAGGTACTCGGTGTACTCAATCTAAGCCAACCATTACTCATCTTTTTTATTCTCTTGGAAAATGAGAAATGTATTTGAAGTAAATCCATCACTTTTACTATACATCTAGCATGCATTTTATCATATTGAGACAACAATAAATCTAAGTTGACACTCTTCATGTCATCTTGCATTGGCCTCTAAAAACTACTCATCTTACATTGGCTTCCACAAATTGTTGAGAAATATGTTTTTTTCTACAACTGCTTAACACCATCTACCCAGAAAGGTAAATAGCCTATATTTATTGACCTGAGATGATTTAAAATGAGAATGCTAGTGTATTGCAAGCCAAAGTGCTCCAATTCTTTAACCAATTAAACATTTGATTACATATTGGCTTTAAATTTATTAAGCCTTGTTCCATATTATATAGGCAAACACTTGATTACATACTCGCTTTGAATTTATTAGCCTTAGAAAAACCATATTGTCATTTTGCAAAAATTCAATGACATTTTAGTAAAGCACCCCATGTGGAAGGTTTCTCCACTTTAATGTCTTCCAACACAAATCCCATAAATCATAACTCAAATATTTTAAAATGACATGGTTTTTAGCATGTGAACATGTGAGAATGTGTGTTAGTATGTGTTAGCACCAGAAGTCACCCCTAGATTGCAGCAGAGGTAATCCTGATACCCATCAGTATTTTATGTCATAGGTTCGTTATAAAAGGTTCAAATGGGTGCAATCTCAAGAAAATATCATCTTAACTCAGAAAACTGGACTTATATCCACAAGAAGGTGAGGTTTGGTTTAACTTCAGTCAGTAGATTGTAGTAAGGGTGAGTAGGAGGAAGACTTTGGTGAGGAATGTAGAGGTCTGTCGTGGACATCGGGTCTTACAGCAGCCCAAAGAAGAAAAACTCAAACTCATGATCTTCTTGAGTTCAAATCATAAAGAAAAAGAAAGGAATTATAACAGTACTACAATCGAACATCTATCATAATGCAGTCACAATAATTCAAGTGAATCAGTCAATCATGAACTCTTTCAGCATCAAAACGAAACAAGAGGGAGTAAGGAAGCTGACTGTCAGTAAACAAGAAGTCTCAAACACAGATACATAGCAAGAAAATCAAAAGCTTCATTAAGAATTTACAATTCATGAGCTTTGCTCTACCATCGACCCTAACAAAATATCAAAAATGAGTATTTATACTCAAAACAAGTGGCCCCTTCAGAAGCACACTCTAGTCATTTCATTTAAGCTTTTCGTTTGCATATTCTTCTGTCAGACTACACTTGCATTCTTCTGTTAGACGCAAGATCAGATCAGTATGGGCTTCACGCAAAAATCCATGGCAGGGAACTTTCGGCAAACAGTCTGCCCTCCATGACCAAATTTACCATGCTTTCCATTTATGTGGTGAAACAAGTTTCAACTACCTTCCCCATTTTCATTAACTACTTTCATCGGGATCAGGGTGAGACCTGACATCTGTGAATTTTCCAGGCAAGCTCACGACTCTTTAAGTCAATTATGGCATCTTGAGGCCATGTAGATCTTTCTCGGTGACCGATTTGGGCACTTTGTTTCTTGGCACATCTCTTTTCCTTGCCCCACGTGACCTCAAGCCATGACCTCGTGCTTATCTCAGGTGCGTTGCGATTTCGCGTTTCGCGAACTCATGATGTGTTCTATACTCAAACCTCCAAGTCGTGAAATTGCGACGCTCGGATCAGGTGACATGTGTCCCCTTTGATCAGACAGCCCAGACGACATCGACACTTCGGACATCGCACTTCGTGAATCTTCAAAACTCTTCCCTCTTACCATCTTGACTCACAAAATCGAGAAAATTTGATCCAACGGTCCATCTCTCTTCGTTGATCAACGGCTACGATCTTATTAAGATTTCGCATTTCGCGAGTTATGATGACTTGCTCCTTGACCGCTTCATCTCATGAAACCACGAAACACTCATAGCGCACCACATGCCCTTCGCAACACCATGTTCCCTTCGCAGCACCATGTTCCCTTCGCAGCACCAACGACTAGGATGGACCTCGTGATTTCAAACCTCTAGCGCTATATTTTGTGCAACTATAGGATCCTGATCACCCGATCGTCATCGATCTGATCTTCCTAGTGGATTTTCACCATTGATCTGATATTGCTCACTTGCTTTATTTTAGTCCACATCAAACTGCTTCAAGTGTTGCGCTTGGTGGTCATGACCACGACCTGTGAACAATTACTCGGATGACTGGTTGAGGGCTCGGGAAGACAAAAGGATTAGTGGCAGAGGAAAAAATAGGGGTGATCGACCTTAGGGAAAACATGAAGGCTAAGGGTCGATATTTCTCAGGCAAGCTACTAAGGAAAAACAAGTATAGCAAACGGGTGAAGACAAATAGTTGAAAACTATGAGCCGAAAGGAAAACTTATGATCAAGTCTGCAAAAGGAGAGAAACATGAAAAATTACAAACCTAGCTAGAAAACACAGATTCACGAGACTCTGACAAGTTTATGTGATAACATTAGGCTCCATGGGGGATAGAGTTCTCCCTGTGAGGCTCTAAGAACTCTCTTCGTGGCTCCAGTTCCTTAGTGTTGGGTTGTGGAGTCTTGGATTAAAAATAAAACAAATGTAAAACAGGGATGGTATTTACATTGGTGGGAAGCCGATTATGGCTTTAAACAAAAAAACAATTCAGGAAGTGCCCATTTAAAGGGCCATCAAAAACTTCATCTCCCTCCAAATTTTTCAACTTGTAAGTGTTATTTGGGAACCTCTCAGAGATTTTGAAGGGGCCGATCCAAAGGGCTTCGAATTTACCATGCTTTCCCTTGCCCTGCTTAGGCACATCCCATTTGAGTACCAGATCTCCCAGCTGGAAATCCTCCTTACTGCTCTTCCTGTCAAAGGCCTGCTTGATCCTTCGTTGACAGTCATGTGCTCTGTTCGTTATCTTCTCTCTAGTCTGGTGCACTTTTATCAGCTGATGAATCCTCCTGATCATGTCATCAGGCTCTTCCTGGTAGACTTGGAAGAACTTTTCCACAGGCAAGGCGAGCTGAGAAGGAAAAACTGATTCAATCCCATATCAGCCCACAGAGAAAATTTGAGCTTTGAATCCCATGCTTTCTTGTTATCCTCTAACAATCTTTTGATGATCTTTACCAGGCTTTTGTTAGAGGATTCTGCTAATCCATTTCCTTGGGGGTAATAAGGGGTAGAGTGGATCAATGCAATCTCGAACTACTCACAAAGCTTGATCAGTGGTTCAGCCTTAAAGGATGCAACACTGTCAATGAAGATTCTGGTCAAGCAACCAAACCTTACTATAATATCCTACAAAAAAACAATTATCACCCTATGGGAAGCATTCCTGGTGGGGATAGCCTCTATCCATTTGGTGAAATAATTTGTTGCAGTTAAAATCCATTTGTGTTCACCACTTGAAGCAGGATGAATTTCCCCAATAAATTCTAGGCCCCACTGCTGAAAGGGTCTTGAAGTTAGTATCGGCTTCAGTGGAAGAGACTTGAGTTGTTGCTTCCCAGAGAATTTCTTGCATTTGATTCAAGCTCTGATTTTCGCACAGACATCAGTGAATAGAGAAGGCCAGTAATACCCATCCCTGAGAATTTTGTAGGCCGTGGTTTTCCAGAAATGTTGTCCCCCACATAGGCTTCCATGAAAATCAAACATAATCATTTGGGCCTCTTGTGGGTCTAAACATCTCAGAAGCACTCCTAGACGGTCCTTCCAATACAAGACCTGTTCCATAAGGAAATATCTGATTGCTTTGAGTTTTAAATCTCTTGCCTTACTCTTTCCCATACCGTCAGGGGGCCTTATCTCCTGCAGGAAATATATAATATCTGTGTACCAGGTGCATTCTGCTAATGGAGGTCTGTCCCAAGGAATTTTATCAAACGCTTCATCCAGCTAGTTTTCTGAGCAAGTGTTGATGAAGTTAACCCCCAAATATTTACAATTATATTCAGCCAATAACTTGGCTAAACCTTTACCTTTAACTAGCTTGGTAGGTTTTATTTCTAGATCAAATTTGAGGATTTTGGCAATCCACTTGCTCCTTCTCCCATCTATGTCAGGCTGAATGAGAATGTCCTTCACAGAAGCTCAAGGAACATACACAATGTTTTTTGAATGCAAAACATAGACTTTGAAAGCTTTGAGAGCCTTCACCAAGGCATAGGCCTGCTTCTCCATGATATCATATCTGACCTCTATATCTCTTAGTGCTCTGCTAAAAAATGAAATAGGTTGTTCCGGCCTTGCATCATTATTCTATAGCAAAACAACTGTTACTGTGTCAAATGAAGCAAAAGAGAAAATCAGAAAATCCTTGGAATAATCAGGACTGATAAGCACAAGTGCCTCAGTCAGTGCCCTCTTGATTTGGTTGAAGGATCCTCTGGACTCAGCAGTCCATCTTACTTCATTCCCCTTTTTGAGCATGGTTGTGATATGCTTCACCAATTCAGCAAAATTTGAAACAAACCTTCTCAGAAAAATTATTTTGCCTAGGAAGGACTGAACTTCCTTCTTCGATCTGGGAAGTGATAAGGCTTGAATAGCTTTTACCCTGCTTGAATAAATCCTAACCACTTCAGCTGACACAATGTGTCCCAACAATTTTCCTTCATGCATGGAAAATAAGGATTTCTTGGGATTTAGGGAGAGACCAAATCTTCTGCATTTCAAGAAGACCTTCCTCAAATGTTGACAATGTTCTTTATCATATTTAGAGAAAATTGTTATGTCATCCAGATAAATGACCATGAATTTATATTTTTCTCCAACAAAGGCGATGTCCATGGCTCGCTGGAAGGTTTCTCCGCGTTCATAAATCCAAATGGAATTTTGGCATACATGAATGTGCCCCAATGAGTGGTGAAGGTTGTCTTTTCTCTGTCTTCAAGCAGGACAGAGATCTAATTGTAGCCAGAAAATACATTAATTATGGAAATCCTAGATGCACCAGTCACCCTTCGCAATATGTGTTCCATCTTTGGTAGCGGGTAATTGTCCTTCTTTGAGCTTCTGTTCAGATTTCTGAAATCGACACAGAGTATGATCTCTCCAATTTTTTTCCTCACTAGGACCAGGTTGGATACCCACTCAGAATATCTCAAAGGAACAATGATTTGGGCTTCCAACAACTTCTTTACCTCCTTTTCCATAATAGGCAGCAACATAGGATTTATCTGCCTTAATTTCTGCCTAAATGGTTTGGCCTCCTCTTTCAATGGGATCTTATGCTCGATGACATTGGTGTCATATGTTTTGAGGTATTCATAGGTCCAAGCAAACACATCATCAAATTCCTTTAATAACTCAGCATACTCGGCCCTCTGCTCCCTTGACAAGATGCTTGACAGTTTGACAAATTTTGAATCCTCCTCTATGCCAATATTGCACTCAGTTACCTCAACATCCTCAGTTGGGCCTTTAAACTTTATCGGCACATAGTTCCCATCGAACAATATTTCTAAAGGAACTAGTCCCTTTGGAATGTGGTTGCTAGGCAGTTGAACAATATGGTGATTAGCAATTTTATTCAAAAATACTTCAGGGGGAGGGTCACCTTCATAATCATGCTCCTGATCAATGTGTAATGCAGAGAACTCATCAACCGATTCAAGAAATATTTTGATTTCAAGATCATCCTCGAACACCTTCCAATGCTTGATATTATCAGGTACAGAGGACCTATATATAATATCAACATCATACATGAGCTTAGGTGGTAGTGGGACCCTGAACTAGCTCGTTGAGATGACCAAAGAATCGGCCATAGTATTTTCCTCTCTTGGAATAAATGAAATGTTGAAGGCTGAGAAGAAGTTGTTGACCAGATCCCATACATCATTTCTGTAATTTTTGAGCCAAGGGTGTTTGGCTTGATAAACTTTTTTTACCTGATGAACTATTAATTCAGCATCTCCCAATACTACGAGCTCTTCAATCGCCATATCTTTTGTAGCCCTTAAACCCAAAACAAGAGCTTGATACTCTGCCACATTATTGATAGCTTGAAATTCTAGTTTATAGGACAAAGGTATGGCCTCTTGACAAGGTGACACAAAAACTACTCTGGCACCAACACCTTCCCTAGAAGAGGCTCCGTCGAAGAACATGTTCCACACAGAAGTAGTTGGGGGAGGTATTTCGCGAAAAGAAATGGGTTGCTTTCTGATTTCGAGAGGAGCTTCGGGAGTATCAGTGAGCTATAACAAACTAGACCCCAAAACAGTGTCAAGGGAAACGATAGGATGATTGGTAGGGTCTGCTTCATCACTGACAATGTAGGCCAACTGAGCTTCCACGTACAGTCTTCTATGCGCCCCCCAAACACCGGAATGGTATCATATGTGAGGTCCATCTGAAAGGTTCCCCCAAGTCTTTTTATCCATGATCTTGACAACAGGATGTCGAACTTAGGAGGAACATCAGCCACCACGATGTCCATGACCACACTTTTCATGGGAAGTTGAAACAAGGTCACAACCAGATCTTTGATGACCCCAAGACACTGTACTTTCCTAGATTCAAAGGAATACAGGTCGTGGTATGCTTTCGTGATCTCTAGTCCTAGTTCTTCCATGACAATTTTGGGCATGAGATTATTAGACGCCCCTGAATCCATCAGACAATTATGCAGCACCTTATCATGTATATCCAGGGATGTACAGAAGGGAGGGGATGAATCATCTCTATCTTCTATCATAGGACCTAGGATGACTGTTGGTTTTTCATCTTGCAAGTTGATTGAGTCTGTGGGATGATTTGGGGGTTAAGAAACAATAGTTTAGAGAGGATTCTTTTGAAATCTTCATGCTTGACCAGCTTTGAAAGGGGTACGGGGATTCTGATTTTTTGAATTTCATGCTCAAAGTTGAAAGAGGAGGGGGGCTTCAGAGTTTCTCTCACTTCTGGGACAGGGTCTTTGCGTATCAGTGAGGGGTTCTGAGCTTTCTTTTCTTTGTTGTTGTTTGTTGCATCTTTGGCAGGCTTCTCTGCTCTGGAAAGTTGGTCAGGGGTGTCAGAATTCCCTTATTTCTTCTTAGACTTGAGATTGTATTTATTGGGACTGTCATTAGCCTTCTCACCTTTACTTAGCTCATTTATTTGACTGTTCATGAGGGATTCCTTGTATGCAGATTGAGTCAAATGGGGAAATGGGGAGGTGTCTCCAAGACAATGGATTTGAGGATCAAGCTCTTCTTCCTCCCTTTCTTCATCAGAAACAAGGTTATTTTGGAGAGGGGTTTGGATTTTCTTATCATCCCTATCCCTATTTCTGGGCTCTGTCGGGAGTACTTGAGGGGCATTGTTGGGTCTTCTGAAGCTGGCTCTGTTATTATCATTTTGGGTATTCTTATAACCTTACTTCCCCTTGAATTTCATCTTCTCCATTTCTACAGACAGAGGATTCATGATCTTTGTCAATTCATCTACTTGAGGGTGAGATGCAGAAGAACCAGAGGTTGAGGCCTCGGGTCTACCCCTTCCTCTATCTCTGTCAACTTTATTTCTGAGTCTGTCAACTGCTAACACATTGGATTCTACTTCCATTGTTGCATCTTGCATATGAGCCAAGGAGGTAGCTCTTCTTTCTTTTAACAGGAGGCAGAAATTGGGGTCAAGAGCACTAGTATAAGTGATTTTGGCAGAGGCTTATGTAGGATTTATCTCAGCAGGGATTTTATTGTACATTTTATTGAATCTTTTGGAGAAATTGGAGACAAATTCTCCCTCCTTTCTCTTTAGGGACCCAAACTCTGTGATATAATACATAAAATATTTTTTATCCCCCCACTGCCTCAGGAAAACATCATCTAAAGCCTCGATCCCATCAATAGATCTAGGAGTCAATCCCCTAAACCATTTTCTAACCTCACCATCAAGACTCAGGACAAAGACTCTCATCCAGACATCCTCGTTCTCAATATTCAGATTGTCTACATAACTGTAGAAGGCAGCAAGGTGCTCCTCAACAGTTATGTCCTCTTCTCCAGTGAACTTAGGCATGTGTTTTAGGTAATCCTCAGCAGGGAGAGCATTCATGGGCTGAGGTAAGACCAGGGGGGCATATCTAGCAGGCACTATGGCATCCATTATGTTTCTAGGAGGATTAGCACTTGGCATAGGGAAAATAGGTGGAGGATAAATAGGAGGGGAAAGGGCTCGGAGAGGAGAGACTAGAACTGAGTTTCTGGGAGGAAAGGGAAACAACAGAGAATTTGGAGAAAAGGCTACATTGTTTGGGGGAAAAGAGGGTTCCCTTTCTGCAAAATCAGTAACTCTAATAGGAGGAGGAGTAATAAAACCTGGAGTGGGAAAATATTTCGAGGTCTGGGGTCTAGACCAAGGTACAACTTTAGGAGAGAGAGGAGTGACAAGGATTTCTCCCTCCATTCTCGGACCAGTAGGGGAAAAATCAACAGGAACACTCGCAAAATTTAAAGTTCAGGAAACTCCAACAGGTGGTATGATAGGAAAATGAGAAGCAGATATTGGAGTTTCTAAAGGAGGACAGTAAAAATCATCAGAAATACCTGGTTTAGCAATAGTATTACCTTCTCGAAGGGCCTTTCCCTTTCTGAAAATTTTCTCTGGGTTAGCTTCAGGTGTTGCTAAAGGCAACTGCAGAGTAAACCTCGTGTATCTTCCTCTAGAAGCCACAACTGAAACAGTGGAGCCACCAGTGGATTTGTGTCAATGGAGTCACCACAGTGGAGTCTCCATGTGCAACTAGTCATGCGCATAGTTGCAATATTTGATGTACTAAGTTCTGATGCACCTTCAGAACTAGTAAGCTTTGTCATTCAATCCTAGGGAAAATCTTCAATTTCGTCACCGGCAACGGCACCAAAAATGTTAGCACCAGAAGTCACCCCTGGATTGCGGCAAAGGTAAGCCTGATACCCATCAGTATTTTATGTCACGGGTTGGTTATAAAAGGGTCAAATGGGTGCAATCTCAAGAAAATATTGTCTTAACTCTAAAAACTAGACTGATATGCACAAGAAGGTGAGGTCTGGTTTAACTTCAGTCAATAGGTTGTAGTAAGGTTAAGTAGGAGGAAGACTTTGGTGAGGAATGTAGAGGTATGTTGTGGACATTGGGTCTTCCAGTATCCCAAAGAAGAAAAACTCAAACTCACGATCTTCTTGAGTTAAAATAATAAAGAAACTGAAAGGAATTATAATAGCACTACAATCGAACATCCATCATAATGTAGTCAAAATAATTCAAGTGAATCAGTCAATCATAAACTCTTTCAGCATCAGAAGGAAATAAGAGGGAGTAAGGAAGTTGACTGTCATTAAACAAGAAGTCTCAAACATAGATACATAGCAAGAAAATCAAAAGCTTCATTAAGAATTTACAATTCGGGAGCTTTGCTCTACCATCGACCCTAACAAAATATCAAAACTGAGTATTTATACTCAAAACAACTGGCTCCCTTCAGAAGCACACTCTAGTCATTGCATTTAAGGCTTGTCGTCTGCATATTCTTCTGTTAGACTGCACTTGCATTCTTTTGTCAGACGCGAGATCTAATCGATATGGGCTTCACGCAAAAATCCATGACAGATAACTTTTAGTTGATAGTCTGCCCTCCACGGTTAGATTTTCCATGCTTTCCATTTATGTGGTGAAACAAGGTTTCAACCACCTTCCCCATTTTCATTAACTACTTTCATCGGGATCAGGGTGAGACCTGACACCCGTGAATTTTCCAGGCAAGCTCACAACTCTTTAAGTCAATTCTGGTGTCTTGAGGCCATGCAGATATTTCTCGGTGATCGACTTGGGCGCTTTGTTTCTTGGCACGGATATTTTCCTTGCCCCACGTGACCTCGGGCCATGACCTCGTGCTTATCTCAGGCGCGTCGTGATTTCTCATTTCGCGAACTCATGTTGCGTTCTATACTCAAACCTCCAAGTCACAAAATTGTGACGCTCGGATCAGGTGACACACGCTCCCTTTGATCAGACGACCCAAACGACATCATCACTTCGAGACATCGCGCTTCGTGAATCTTCAAAACTCTTCCCTCTTACCTTCTTGACTCGCGAAATCGTAAAAAGTTGATCCAACAGTCCATCTCTCTTCTTTGATCAGCGGCTACGATCTTATCGTCATTTCGCATTTCACGAGTTCTGATGACTTGCTCCTTGACTGCTCCATCTCGCAAAACTACAAAACACTGATAGTGCACCATGTGTCCTTCACAGCACCAACAGCTAGGATGGACCTTGCGATTTTGGGCCTCTGGCACTACATTTCGTGCAACTGCAGGATCCTGATCACCCGATCGTCGTCGATCTGATCTTCCTGGTGGATTTTCTCCATCGATATGATCTTGCTTGCTCACTTGATTTGAGTCCACATCAAACCGCTTCAAGTGTTGCGCTTGGTGGTCATGACCGCGACCTATGAACAATTACTCAGATGATTGGCTAAAGGCTCGGGAAAACAAAAGGATCAGTGGCAGAGGCAAAAAGAGGGGTGATCGGCCTTAGGGAAAACATGAAGGCTAAGGGTCGATATTTCTCAGGCAAGCTTCTAAGGAAAAACAAGTATATCAAACGGGTGAAGACAAATAGTTGAAAACTATGAGCCGAAAGGAAAATTTACGATCGAGTCTGCAAAAGGAGAGAAACAGGAAAAATTACAAACCTAGGTCGAAAACACAGACTCACGAGACCCTGACAAGTTTATGTGCTAACAGTATGGATATAAGAATAACAATTGTCACAATGATTGCATTTGGATCTCTACTAATGCATTTACCATCCATAAATACATTTATTATTGGTAAACACCATGGTAAAATCATGTGCATAGGTAATTGTGTTGTCCAATTGAATAGTCATTGTTGTATGATTTGAGCCTGTAAAAAGATATCTATGGGTTTTTCCTATTGTTCTAGTTTCCTTCTACCAAAATTAAACCTTCCATTTATAGCTTCTATTTTTATTTACTATTATGGCCATATTCAAGAAGATGCAAGTTGCAAATAATAGAGTATTTGTTGGTTGTAGCATACAATACATTGTCTGAATTATAGTTGGGTACATCACATTGATTTTTTTGGCAATTCTACAACCTTTAACTGCATTTTATAGGGATCACTATTTTTTTTGGTTCATTCATCTTCTGATTCTAAAGTTGCTTTCTTGTTCACTATGTTTGTATTTGTGATTCATTTTTTGTTGCTTGTTTGTTTACTATGTTTGTATTTGTCTTGGGGTTGGTGATTTTTTTCCAACAATGGAAAATGATTGTGGAAGGTCTTAGGTACTACCTTTTTATTCTATGCACCATTCTTCTTTCGGTCATTGTTGTAACAACCATTCATTCCCTAAAAATAGGTCCAAATTTCTCTCTAAACATTTATTTTCATTCACTGTTGTTATGGGTATGCTTATATAGCATAGTACCCTAGGGTTTGCAATAAAAGTCTCACAGCAAAAGCACTAACAACAACACAAAATCTATAAATACATTAATTCAAACATACATTCCTCTATGCAATACCTTGGTTTTGACCCTTGGAATGTATTGGATCAGATTATGTATAAATTGTAAGTGTGTGTTTATAATGACATGAGTCAAGCTATGTAAACTTAAATAAATAACTTCACATGTAAATGTTGTAAATATGTGTGCATGGATTACTAATGTCGAGCTCAAGTCCAAAGCATGACTAGTGAATGGCTAGGGATGTAAACAATCTAAATGTACTTCTATGGACCTTATGGTAGGGTTACCATAGTGAACACAAGTTATGTAAATATTAATACTAGAATATAATATATAACGGTCCAAGATCACAGAGGGGAGAATGAGAGGGGTTATGATTCCACTAGAGGTGATCCAGATTATTTTGAGAATGACATGAAGGCATAAATATAATCGAGATATAACAATGAAATACACAAAAATACAGTGAAACCCAACTTCTATTACTGAATAAGATAGAAAACCATTGTAGAACACAAACTAGAAAAATGGAGTAGCTTATCTTTAAAAATAAAGAGATGTTGGCTACGCTTCATAAACATGAAGCTTTACATCACACTCCATTGCGTGCTTAAAGGGCCTCCTTCACCTCAATTATATATGAGAGAGTGAGAGGAGAACAATTCCCATGATGCATATTGGATAAATTGGACTAAGTTTATAAAATGCCATAGGCATGTAAAATACTAGGAGTTTCCGGGCGATCACCCATCCCAGTACTACTCTAGCCCGAGTGTGCTTAACTGCGGAGTTCTAATGGGTGCATTAACGCTATGTTGTAGGCATGTACATAAGACCATTGCATGATGTATGTATTTAACAAATGAAGATGACATTACATTCCATTCTCCACCAAAAGGGTGAATGTCATGATTTATCAAAACCACATGCTCAAAATGGTGATTCAGTGGAAAAGGTGGATTTCCACCGAGATCCATCTGGATCATTCCTCCTCCCTTAGGAAGCAATGGTCCCCATTGCATCAAGTTCCCTTAGGAAGCTTGTTGTGTTGATTTCCTTGTTGAAGAAGTTGTCATGCTTAGCTTGTTGAAGGATGTCATGAACCTGTTGTTGGAGGGGTTGAATCCGTTCAACCAATCTAGTTGCGTGATCTACCTGAGTGTGTGAGGACTCTGTCGGTGAAGATGCAGCATGGAGAGTATGAAGGGTTATGTTATAACCTTGCTTGATTGGGCAGTGTAGAGGCACCCTTGTAGGTGCAACAAGAACATCTTGGTACTCTTTTACAATCTTATTGATCTGCTTCAACTGGATAGAGAGGTCTTGGGTTAAGGCTGCAGTGGTTGCAGTGTCCTTATGTTCACCTTCTGATCGGATTGTGAAGAGGATAAACTTTGTAGTATGAGAGATTACTTTGTGGCATTGTTTTGGTGGGACAATATTTGAAACTACCTCTGGTATCATATATAGTTGACCCCCCAGAGTAATAATGGTGCTACGGGGTCGAGACTCATAAATAGCATGATGCCTCTACATATATGGTTGTCCTAATATAACATCACATAATTCTAGTGGGGAAACATCACATAATACCTCATCCTTGAAGGGCTTGATGTCGTAGGACAGGCGACATTGTTGGTTGACACGAAGATCTTGACCCTGGCGAAGCCACCCGATGTTGTATGGTTGCGGGTGTGATGTTGTTGGCAAATCCAAGTGCTTGACAACCTCTACTGATATGATATTCTTTTGGATACCACTATCAAAAATAAAATGCATTGGAGTCCCCTTCACCCACATTTATGAATGGAAGAGTCGCTCCCCTTCCTCAGGATCCTCTTCTGGTTGGATTGTTGTAGTTGCGATAGTAGCAGTGGGTTTAGAATCAATGATCTGTCTCCTTTTTTTCATTTTTTGAATGAGGGTCCAAGTTAGGGTTTGGATCTTTATCTTTGAGCTTGGCCACCAATGACTGTATTGAGCGACATTCATCAGTGTTATGCCAAGGGTTGTTGTGGAACTCACACCACTTTCCGGTGTCTTTCTTAGACTTCATGTTACCCTTCTTTGCCTGCATCTAGAGATGGATCTCTTGAGGTTGGCCTTCCTTGCTCTATCCTTCATTGTGTGAGTTAGAGTTTCCTTTGCCATGCTTCTCCCAATTACTTTGTTTCTTGAATTTTTGCTCAATTTTGACTTCATATCATTAAGTAGCTACCAATGAGGACATGTCAAGAAAATCCATCTATGTTTGGATGTACCTGTGTAGACCATTGTGGTACTTCAAAACTAGGTGTCGCTCAGAGTCTTTGATACCCATCTTTGAGCACAAGGTATGAAAGATGTTGGTGTACTCCAACACCGTTTGATCTCGTTTCTGACGCAGAGTTGTCCATCTCATGTATTGGTCATCATAGTTTCCGACAAGGTAGAACTCCTCCTTTAGGGAATCTACAAAGGCTACTCGAGTGGGTTCTCTCCCAAATAGTGTAGATTCATTTGTGGTGTACCTCTCCCAATAACCTTCCCACCAAGCTCTGACATGGGGAAGGGCTTTAAGGAGCGCAAAGGTGATCTTTTCACTATCGGAAAATTTTTGGAGTAATAACCTTCTAGCAGATTCAACCATTTTTCTAGAGCATCTGCATCTATCTAGCCTTCAAATAAGGGGATATCAAAATTGACTTGTACCTTGAAGGGTGTCGCACTTGTGAAATGGCTTCTTGTCGAAAATGCCTCAGCTTCCACCATCAGTAGTCTTCGAAGGATCTGAGCAAAGTTGTTCATCATCTCGTTCCTCTGTCGCACGAGGGCTTCCTCGAGCAATGTCTTGAAAGGATCTCTTGCTTTGTCATCTCTCTTTTCTTTCGCCATGGGAGGTTGCTTGGGCTAACAAGAGTAGTTTTCCTCGAAACTAGCTCGAGACCCAACTCTTTATACCCTGACCTCGTCGGGGACCTTCTCTGAGAAACGACAAGGAGTAGCTTGCTCTAATACCATTGAACTAGATTATTTTGAGAACGACATGAAGGCAGAAATATAACCAAGATATAACAATGAAATACACAAAAATATAGAAGAGAACAAAAAAATACAGTGAAACCCAAATTCTATTACTAAATAAGATAGAAAACCACTGTAGAACACAAATTGGAAAAATGGGGTAACGTATCTCTAAAAAGAAAGAGATGTTGGCTACACTTCATTCACATCAAGCTTTACATCACACTCCATTGCATGCTTAACGGGCCTCCTTCACCTCAATTATATATGAGAGGGTGAGAGGAGAACAATTCCCATGATGCATGTGGGATAAATTGGACTAAGTTTATAAAATGCCATAGGCATGTAAAATACTAGGACTTCCCAGGCGGTCACCCATCCTAGTACTACTCTAGCCCAAGCGTGCTTAACTGTGAAATTCTAATGGGATCCGATGCATTAATGCTATGTTGTAGGCATGTACATAAGACCATTACATGATGTCTCTAATTAACAAATGAAGATGACATTACATTCCATTCTCCACCAAAAGGGTGAATGTCATGGTTTATCAAAACCACAGGCTCAAAATGGTGATTCAGTGGAAAAGGTGGATGGCCATCGAGATCCATCTGGATCAAGAGGGGAAGAGGAAAAGGAGCCTATGGGAAAATGATCATTTATTGCCAAGTATCAGCCTAAGATCTCATCTATTTTTTGTCATGTGCTTTAAATGACTACATCACCTCCATTAACTTAGAAAGCCAATCATTAATTGCATGTAGAGATTGGTGGGGAAGTCTGCTCATTTAGTTATTGGAGCATAGATTGAGTAAAATCATTATGGGGAAGTATAAGAGTCAATCTCTTGTTAAAAGGAAATTCATCCATCATTCCCTCAACTCTCTCATTATCATTCATTCCATCACTCTCATGTTCATGTTTTACATTTCCTGTGTTGTGTTATCCATGGCTAACAGTTAACCAATATGGAAATCAAACAGAATCAACACTGTGACAGAGGAATTTGTAGACATGGGATTCAAGACGAATGGTTGTAGGTGAGAATAGAGGTTGGGAAAGTGAGGAAGCCTCCACACATAGTGTATTTTCTACTCATTGAATGTTTGAGAGCCAAGTGTTATTTTTGTAGGCTATTCCGAAAAGGCATTTAGCAAATTGGACTATTTTTGCCTCCATTGAAATGCACTAGAATGGAAGAATATTCCTAAGGCACTATTGAGCATAGAAAGAGAAGATATTCCTTATGTTGTGTAGGGTAGTATAAGTGATTGTTATGGTTGGTTGATGGTTGGATGAAAGGCATGGATTACTCTGTAGTGAGCTAATTCCCTAAGCTATGAGAGAAAATAGGTTGTCAAGTGAGCTAGAATTATGTACTTGGTTCCTTATCCCTTGTGACCTCATAGCCCAACTTGGGAGTGGCATTTGCACTAGATGCCTACGATTGGTTGGAAAATTACTCTTACCTTGCCAACTTCTTGGAGTATCTTCTATTAAAACAAAGTGTTATGTCTTTGTATATGACTCTGCAATTGAATATTATTTAGTGCTATGGCCATATATGCATCTTGCATAGTGTATGTGTGATTATGCTTAACTCTGATCATGGGCATGTGCTTATGCTTAACTCTGATCATGCTCATTTAATTATGTGGCATTGTTTGTTATTCCACCCATGCATGCATTTTATTCAATTTATGGTCTTCATGGGATACCTTCTCTGTTATGTCGTGGTGGAATGGTCTATTGAGGGACATAATTTTAATGGTAGATTAAGTGGCTACTCATCCTATGGTTGGGAGTGTGTGGGAGGGACACTAAACACTCACAATATGTTATCAAAGTAAAAATCATAACAAAGAAATTCAACTACAATTTTTGCAAACTTAATTAACAACATGTAATAGAAAAATTAACATCAACTAAATTATGATATATTTTATTCATGGCAATGGCCCAAACTCCCATCCTTGTTGCATTCATAAAGCCATTGTGATCTTTGGATTCCACACAAACCCAAACTACATAATGTTGTCATTGGAGATGCAAAGGCCCTTTTTTCATTCACAAAATTATATTTATGCTTATGATTCTTGTCTTTTGGCCTTCTAACTAACCCAACTACCCAAATCCCAAATATAAGAAAAAACATCATGCATTACAATTTTTAAGCTAAATTGCCTTATTAAATGCACTTCATTTATAAATGAAGGCTCCATGGTCACATGAAATACTCCAACATAGTCATCTTGCAATCCACCGTACTTATAATGCACGCAACAATGCAAAATCTGCATTAATTGCTCAAAATCCAAGTCTTTTGTTGAAAATGGGATACAATACGCTTGAGAGGGCTCAAAAAAGTGCATGCCAATAATTGAAGAAGTGTCAATTTGAGGGAGTAAAAATTCATTTACGTAGTCTTCCACCTTGCCTACAAAACCCATATCTCATAATTTTCCAATAATTTCATCTCCATTTGCATGTTTGAATATGGCGGGTTAGTTATTTCAACATTTGATCGAATTTGACCAAAATTGTTTGGCTTCACCAAAATGCATGCCCAAGATCATTTCTTGGCCAATTTGAGTGATTCAAGTTGGAGAATGTGTATTTTTTCATTCTTCATCTTACTACATTTTCATATTTTCAAATTGAGCCTTAAAACATGTTGTTGCGTGAAAATACTCAAAGTTGGCCCTTATTTACACGGTGTCCAAAAACCCTGTGAGGCATCACCAAAATGCACTCTAAGTCTACTTCATGCATGCCAAAAGGAAACCAAAAGTATAGGAATATAATCTGTCATGTTGGCTAGAAAACCCATATCTTAGTTGTCCTTCATTCAATTTCAAATACACCTAGTTGATCTACAAAATTTCCCTTGCATTTTTAGAAAATGCACACAGACATCACTAAAATGCATGTCAAAGTTAGGTTAAGGATCCAAATCAAGTTCTACAAGATGCTCTATTTTCTAAATTCAATTCTCTACATACCCTTTTTCATTTTGTGCCATGACTCTGTATCTAAATTCTATAGTGCATAAAACAAAGTCGCTCTTATTTACACAATTGGAAATGCACCCATAATCTAGACATGCTCAGGTTCAAAAAAAATTAATTAGTAACACTTCTAAATTTTTTCACATCTATCTATAAATTAAAATGTATGTAGCTTAACTCCCTTAGCTAAATATGTTCCTACATTATTATATTTTGGTATGTCATTGTTTTCTTGGAAGATAAGACTAGTCAATCAATTATTCCAAAAAACTCACATGAATATTAATTAGTATTTTGGATATAATGGTGTTTTAAAAAATAAAAATAAAATCAATTACTTATATTTAATTGCAAATTTTCACACTTTTTAATTATAATGGTAATTTTTTTTTTGAAACTTTTCAATACTTTAACACAGTTTTTATTCCATAAAATTTATCACTATCAATTAATCCTTCCAAAAATTGTATTAATTAGTATTAGTATCTTTCACTCTTATAATTTGTAATATGCATATCCTAAGACACAAGTACATGAGAGTGTAAGAGAGAGGCTACCTCAAACAAATATAAACTTAGTGTGTTTCCTAAACACAATAGTGTCAAGCACAACTTCAATATAAATTTGAACTTCATAATATTATAATTATATCATGGCTACACTTGTGTCCATGAGCAAGAAGCAAATTTGATGTGTTATTGCTTGTGTCCATGAGCAAGAAGCAAATTTGATGTGTTATTGCTTGTGTCCATGAGCAAGAAGCAAATTTGATGTGTTATTGCTTGTGTCCATGAGTAAGAAGCAAATTTGATGTGTTATTGCTAATAGAAAGAAATTTGAACTTCATAATATCATAATTATATGATGGCTACACTTGTGTAGAAAAAAATTTGAACTTCATAATATCGTAATTATATGATAGCTACACTTGTGTCGATGAGCAAAAAGCAAATTTGATATGTCTTTGCTAATAGAAAGAAGCAAGTTATATATCATTCATTTTATAAGTTATGTATCATTCATTTTATAATTATAGAAGCATCATAATGAATATCTGTAAAGGAAAAAAAAATATTCTTTTAAAACATGTTTTTTTTACTTATTTATTAAAAATAATGATTAAAAAAAATGGAGAAAAAAAAAATTACATGAATGTTTTTTTTAACTAATTTTTTAATTTCAAAATTTTCATCTCAATTTCCCAACCAATCCTAACACCCATAATAGGAGAGAGTGTAATGCTTGGAACCATAGAAAAACTGAATCTTAGCCTAGTTGTAAGGTATACGGTTTGAAATTTTAACTCTTTTGAATTTCTTTGTATGAGAAACGAAGAAAGTGTATGCTTCAAAATAAAATAAAAATAAAAATTAACTTTAGTTGTGCAAGTTGATCTTTATTCTCTCACATGTTAATCTCTTCTCTTGACCACATGTACATGTTAATCTCTTCTCTTGACCACATGTATAGCACTTTTTTTTCCAATACAATGGGCAAGACTCTAATTGAACATGGTATCATTGGCAATGCTATCCCTCACATTGATTGTTTTGGTTTTCTCTCTGATTAAACATGACAAATCAGAGTCAACCTAAACCAATTAATATTTTATTCGGATATTTTTGAACCTGAGTAATAAATAATAAATGTTAGAATATGCGTCCATTACGCGTCGTAACACATAATACATGTAGAGAAGTCTAGTCTTCTTTTTAAGTTGTCTCTTTTTTAATTCAAGGCGTGATAAATAAACTTTTATTTATGTAAGTTGTCTCATTTTTATTTCACTCACGAGGAATAAAGTTTTATTATTATTTGTCAAAGTACGTATTATAATAATCGGTCATGAGTCAAAGTTGAATGATTTTATTTCATTATAAAAAATTAAAGTTATTAATATTTTTCTATTAATTTATATTTTGTAAAATGTAAAATCATTTTTTTTATTTCATTAATTTAATTTTTTATTTATTTAAATATTATAATGCGATATGGTATAGTGAATATTTATTTTTATATATGATGATAATGATGGTGGTGGTGGTGGTGGTCGTGGTTAACATCCATTTGAGACTAGATTTGGTATATCATATCTTAAGGAATTACTTGGATTTTTTTAGAAAATTTTATTTATGTACTCCAAAAGTATTAAGAGAAGCATTTCAAGATCATCACAGTTTTGATGAGTTAGAAGGTTGGTATTGTGATAAATCTTTTGAAATTGAGATCTAATCTGGGTATATCATGACATTTTAAGAAAAAATGCTTTTCAACTTCAACTCTCTTAGTATCACAAAGATGACAGACTCTTTCAACCCACGGTGTTTTGGGAATTGTCCAATGCTCGGTTTCGCTATGGAGCTTGTGAGAATTTGTTCTTAATTTAGCATTGTTGATTTCCTTATTTATACTTGTCAAAGCATAGAGATACTTTTGATCTTCTAGATTAGGGTTGATCACCTCCTTACACTATCTTAATTTTCTTTTATCCCCTAATTATTTATCACACCACAGTTTCTCCTTAGATTTATATGTAATAATATTTTTAATATTATCGTTATTCTTCAGAAATATCTATTCCTTTATTCCCCAATTATTTAGCCAAGACTTGGCATCTTTATACCATCCGCACTTGAGACGTAGGTGGGTTTGGCTGGAGTTTGAAGAAATTTTGGGAAGCCTTTTGTCTTCCATGTTGTTTATCTTGTTCTTGTACATTAGGTACCTAGTCATAGTTGTGATCTCAATGGGGGGAAGGCTCGCTTCTGTGAGGAGGATAGGATAGGGTGTATTGCCTTTCATTTTGAGATTATAAGTTATAAAATTCTTTTGGATTTGCTTTATCTTTCTTCACGATTCTCTAGAGATATTGCATCCCCAAACTTCACATCCATATAAGATAACATGAGTGACGAGAGTCTCAAAGAGGAGTTTTTTCTTATCTCAAATCCAAAGGTCCATTGATCTACAATTGTTTTCAAGCCCATAATAAGCTTTCCACCCTCCATTTATCATTTTCTAGATTCTATATTTCCAGTTGAGCTTGTGATGAATATCGATTTCGAGGTATTTGTATAAAGACACTTCCTCCATGTTGTTGTTGTCATATACGAAAGTATCATAAGAGATCTTTTTGGATTTAATTATCATAAATTCCATTTTGTCGGTGTTAACAATCATACCCGTATTAGAGTAGAAATCATTGAGGGTTCTTAGTTGCTTGTTGAGATCATAGAGACTCAATGGCATAAGAATAGTATCATTGGCATAAAGAAGAAGGATGATGACTACACCATTGAGAGTTGTGCCAACACAACCTGTTTCTTCCAAACAATCTTCTAACTTGTCAATGTATATGCCAAAAAGGGTAGGGGATAGGGGACAACCTTGATTGACTCCTATATTACAGTTAATTTCTTCTGACTAGCCCTCAATGTTCCTAAACTTGGAAATAATGCTCTCATACAACCTTACCACAATAACTCTCAACTCGAAAGGAACTTTTAGCTCTTCTAACCTACTCCAAAGGTTAATTCTAGACATTGTGTCAAAATCTTTTCTGAAGTCAACAAAACAACAAAGGATATTGGTTTTATTATTGCGACATTTCTCCACAATGATCCTAAGTGTAAGAAGATGGGCCATAGCTAAATGATAGCTCCTAAATTCGTTCTAGCTTTTAGCTCTTTTTCCATGGCTTTCTAGCCATATGCTAATGTTCTTTTCCAAAATAATTATGTATAGCTTGGCTAAAATGGGGTTAATCATAATGGTCCTATAATTAGAGGGATTGTTTTATCCTCACTTTTAAAAATAGGTACAATGAGGCTTTGCATCCAGGGTTTATGGAAGCCTTGCTTCATTGTTAAATTGAAGAGCTTGTGTATGTGAGGGATGAGGATATGCCCTCCATTTTTAAGATTTCAGCTTGATAGCCTTTGATGACCTTAACTTTCCCTTTTATAAGTTGCTTAATCCCAAACTTTGTGTCTTCTATAGAAAAAATAACATTAATATTAAATACTATAATACTTTTCATTTATTATTCTCTAGATTGCAGAGAATATAATAGAATTGTATTAAGTATGCAATTTTTCATGAATAATTTATTGTTATGCCTACTTTAATAAGTGGTCATATGTTGAAAGAAGGAAAAGAAAATAGTATAACCTTATACATATTTACATTTTTGGGGCGAATTGGATGGTTCACAACACAAGCCTGGCATGAAATAGGGAGGACGGGCTAGGTCGTTCTCGCATTACTTCCAAATCACGTGAACGTTCGTCATTGATATATATATATTGGGGGGTGAATCCCTTGAAAAGCTCATTGTCCAGAGAAACATTGCATCTAGTGGTTGCCCCCTGCGAGGAGTATGAGGAGCGGGTGGACTCTCCATTTTGGAAGAAGGAATCAAGCGACCAGATACGACATTATCTAAATTTTTCATATTTCAATATCAATAATTCTAACTCATAATAAATATGAGTGACAACACACATGCCAATACTAAATGTATTTTCATGTCAAGAATAATCTTAAAACTTGTGTAGGCTTGGGATATTGATGCAGGAGCATCTGACAACAAGTTCTAGAATTGATCTCAAGGATCGAAAACGTTAACCAAGGGAGTTGGTTCCCTAATTTATTTTATTGTATCTGTAATAAGTACGAAATATCTCTAGAAGACATTTTCAATGAGTTTGTTTGATTGGATATCGTTGTTTGTCATAGGTGTTAAGTCAGTTGCTAAATATTAGGAGCATATCTCTAGTTTAGGCATTTGTTAAGATAATTTGGGATTCATTTGTTTGTAACCTATCTGAGGGCTTGAGATATATTGAATGTTTTGTAAGAGGCAGAGAAGAGTGAGTGTGTGACATTGAATGTGTAAAAGTGTGGATTGCACAGGTCCAAGAGACCAAGAAGGAAAGAGCTTTATTGTGTAAATTTACTCCTTCATTGATAAAAAGAAAGAACTGAGTGTGTGGTGTTATCATGCTATGTGTTTGCATTTTGTCATGTTGTGTGTTTGAATTGTTAAACTCTATGTATAAGCTATCTTGTTAGAGTGATGAATTTATTTGATTGCAGGAAGATCGTGCGCAATTAAATTCAACAAGTTCTAAAATTATGTTTAAAAGAATATTTCCTGAGTATTTTTCTTCGCAGGAATAAACAGTCATGATTTGGCACAATGGAACACCCCATAAAGATGTTCGTCAAGTCAGTATTGTTTCATGATTTTGCATGCAGAATAACCCGCGACACACTTGTATTGTTTGTTGAATTTCGCGCAGAATTGTCCGTGACAAATTTCGTCAACATTGTTCCTTGATGCTTCCGCGCAGAGGTATATCCGCGTAGTGGTAGTTCCACATAGAGTTATCTATGATAGAGTGAAATTCAAAATTTTAGGTAAAAGGAAAAATTTGCACGCATGTTCATGTTGATCTGAGGCTAGATAAGCAATCGAATATTGACTACAACAGAGTGTTGAAAACTTTGTCATTGTGGGTTGAAGTTGGTGGTTATCGCCATCATATTTGGTCTCAGAGAAGCATTATATATAAGGAATCATCCCACCCAATCGAGGAGGCGGAGATAGGAATGTGGTAGCTTATGAGTTATGCTACGAGCTAAGGCACATCCAAGAAAGGATGGATGACATGGAGACGGTGCAGAGGAGAGAATCTGGCATAGGAGATGTCAGTGAAAGTGAAGCTACAAGCTCTGACGAGGAAACAAAAGGACCTCTAGGAGGAGAAATGGAATAGGAAAAACTAGTAAGAATGGTCACAAAACTTGGATCCAAGCCTAAGATGGAAGTGCCCTTGTACGAAGGTAATTTAAATGTTGATGAATTACTTGATTGGATAAATGCCATGGATAAATATTTTGATTATGAAGAGGTAGAAGAGGATAAGAAGGTGAAGCATGTAGTGACTAGGCTAAAGGGACATGTGGCTCTATGGTGGGATGAGTTGCAGGCGGACAGAAGGAGAAAAGGAAAAGTTAAGATCAAGAATTGGGATATAATGGTGGCCAAATTTAAAGGTAAGATCATGCCTAACGATTATCAATTGAATTTGTTTATACAATTGCAAAACCTTAGATAGAAAAATATGACAGTAAAAGAATACACAAAGGAATTCTATAGGTTTAACTTTAGAGTTGGTCACATTGAGGAAGATGCTAAGAAGGTTGCTAGATACATAAATGGTTTGAGGTATGAAATTCAAGATGAAATCATCCTTTTGTCCCTGAAAACTATTGAAGATGCATACCAAGAAGCTTTGAAGGAAGAAGAGAAGCTAGCCAGAAAGCAAAGCCAAAGAAACAGAGGAACGAGTCCAGCAAGAGGCAAAGGACAATCTAACAGAGAAATATTTCAACCTTCAAAAGAAGAGGCAGGAAGTTCAAGCAGTCAGTCACCAAGAGGAGGAGAATCAAGAGGCAGCATATTTTTCTCAAGAGGTCGAAGAAGAGGCAGAGAAATGAGATGTTATACATGTGGTAAAATAGGACACATTTAATGGAACTGTCTAGAGAACAAGGCATCAAATCAAAGGAATGCACATGTTGCATAAACAAAGGAAGAAGATGTGAATGCAAACTACAGAGGTAGGGGAATCATTATTGTTGAAGAAAGTTTTGGTTAAGACAAAAAAGGAGGTTCATGAACCAGCTCTAAGGAAAAGTTTGTTCAAGACTGAATGTAATTCAAGCGGTAAGTGTTGTAAAATTTTCATTGATAGTGGTAGCAAAGACAATTTGGTTTCCATGGAGATGATAGATAAATTGGGATTGCAGAGGCTAGTACATCCCACTCCCTACAGAGTGTCCTAGTTGCAGAAGGGACATCAAATTTTGGTGAATGGACAGTCTAAAGTGGGATTCCATATTGGTAGCTACAAGAATGAGGTGTTATGTGATATAATGCCCATGGACATTTGCCATATTTTGTTGGGAAGGTCGTGGAAGTATGATAGAAAACCATCCATGATGGTAGAAGTAACATGTATTCTCTCGAAAAGAATGGGAACAAGCATGTGTTGTTACCTTTGAAGGATTAGACAACCAAGGAAGAAATTGGTCCAAGTGTACTGCTGATAAGAGCTACTGCAAGAAGTCAAGAAAGAAGAAGAGATGCAATTTGCCTTAATTGGTAAGCCAAAGGTAATACTCACTAATACAAATCTGGATGATTTACCTACTGAAGTTAAAGTTATGCTTGATGAATTTGATGATATTATAGTGGATGAAATACCAAATACTTTACCTCCTATGAGAAGTATTAGGAATCACATTGATTTAATCCTTGGATCAAGTTTGCCTAATAAAGCAACCTATAGAATGACCCCACAAGAGAATGAAGAGATTAAAACGCAAATAAAGGATTGGCGAAGGAGAGTTTAAGTCCATGTGTTGTACCAACAATACTCGGCCCAAAGAAGGATGGAGGATGGCACATGTGCACTGACTCCAGATCAATCAACAAAATTACTATAAGGAAYAGATTTACATTGCCTCGCATAGATGATTTGATGGATTGTTTGAGTGGTTCAAAATATTTTTCAAMGATTGATTTAAAGAGTGGATATCACCAAATTAGAATTAGAGAATGGGGTTAATGGAAAACTACTTTCAAGACTAATAGTAGACTGTATGAATGGTTGGTGATTCCTTTTGGGCTCATAAATGCTCCTAGTACATTTATGAGGTTAATGAATGAGATCTTAAAGGAATTTATTGGAAAGTTTGTGATAGTCTATCTAGATGACATCCTAATCTATAGTCACACAAAAGAGGAACATGTAAGGCATCTCAAGATGCTTTCGAGTACCCTGCAGAAGGAAAAATTGTTGATAAATTTCAAGAAATGCAGTTTTATGAAGAGGGGGTTGATATATTTGGGGTTTGTAATATATGAAGAAGGTTTGAATATGGACCCAGAAAATGTTCAAGCAATTTGTAATTGGCCAACCCCAAGAAATGCATTTGAGGTAAGAAGTTCCATGGACTTGCAAGTTTTTATAGAAATTTCATTAGAAGTTTCAGTCAGATATATGCACCTATTGTACAAACTATCAAAGAAAGAAAACAACCATTCGAGTGGACTGAAGCAGCTAATAGAAATTTTAAACTATTGAAGAAAAAGATTGTTGAAAAGCTTGTGTTAGCTTTTCCAAGCTTTGATAAATTATTTCAAGTTGAGACTGATGCTAGTGGGACTGCAATAGGAGCTAGCTTGAGTCAGGAGCAAAGACTAATTGTATATTTTAGTGAGAAATTAAATGAAGAAAAACATAAATACTCCTCTTATGACAAGGAATTTTATGCAATTGTTCAAGCACTTAAGAAGTGGAGGCAATACCGCATGCCCAAAGAATTTGTTTTCTACAGTGACAATCATGCATTACAATTTATCAGTAGTCAACCAAAATTAAATCAAATACATGCCAAGTGGGTTGAATTTGTGCAGAATTTTACCTTTGTGATCAAACACACAAGTGGTAAGACTAATAAGGTTGTTGATGCTTTGAGTAGAATTAAATTTTGCAAGAATTTCAAGTCAACACTTTACGATTTGATGGTTTAAAATAAATGTATCGAGATGATGCAGATATCAAGGATGCCTATGAAGCTTTTGAAAATATTGTTGCTAGTAACAGAAGTCAATGGTTGAAATATATAATACAAGAAGGATTGTTGTTCAAAAATAGTAAATTGTGCATGCCAAAGTGTTCACTGAGGAAGAATTTGATCAAAGAAAAACACAGTGGGGGACTGTCAGGACATTTTGGACAAGATAGAACCTTTTCTCAAGTAAATGTTTTTCATTATTGGACAGATATGCAAAATCAAGTGAACAAGTTTGTGGAGAAGTGCAGAATTTGTCAGCATGCTAAAGGGAGAAGTCGGAATAAATGTTGTACCAGCCACTACCCATTCCAAGTAGGCCATGGGATGCAGTGAGTATGGATTTTGTGTTTGGATTTCCAATAACAAAGAGAGGTAATGATTCAATCTATGTTGTGGTAGATAGATTTTCAAAAATGGCTCATTTCATTGCTTGTACCAAGACAAGTGATGCTACAAATGTTGCAAATTTGTTCTTCAAAAAGGTTGTAAGGTTGCACGGTTTACCCAAAAGTATAGTTTCTAACAGAGACACTAGATTTGTGGGACACTTTTAGAGAACCTTATGGAAAAATATTGGTGCTAATTTCAATTTTAGCTCAGACTATCATCCACAGACTGATGGACAGACCGAGGTAGTAAATAGAAGCCTAGGAAATATTTTGAGAAGCCTTGTGAATGAGAACCTTAGGCAATGGGATCATATTCTTTCTCAAGCTAAGTTTACATATAATGACTCACCAAATAGAATCACAGGGATGATCCCATTCCAAATTTTGTATGGAATGCATCCTAGGGGGTTGTATGAGTTAAGGAATTTGGGAAAGAAAGAATTAAGAAGTGTTGATGGTGAGGATTTTGCAATGAGTATACAAGAGTTGTAGGAAAGGGTCAAGCAGAAATTGTAAGAGAGCAGACGCAAATACAAGCAGAGAGAAGACATGAAGAGAATACCAGGGGATTTTGACGTTGGTGACTTGGTCATGGCATATTTGAGGAAAGAGAGGTTTCATGTAGGGACTTAAAACAAATCAAATCTTAAAAAGATTGGACCATGTAAAAATTTAAGGAAATTTTCTTCCAATTCCTATCAAATAGAACTTCCAAGTGGTATTGGAATTTCTCCAATCTTTAATGTTGCATATTTGTATCCCTTCAAGGAGACAGAGGATGTTTCATCATATGAACATGTAAGTGATGGAGATCAGACCATAGGATGGAAAGAACAACTACCCAGAGCAGTGCAAAAGGAGATAGAGACAGTATTGGATATGAAACTACTGAAGAAAACCAGAGACAAACAATATTTCCAGTACTTGTTCAAATGGAAAGGTCGACCAGCAGAGGATGCTACTTGGATGAGAGAAGATGAAATTTCCAAGTACGGTGTAGACCGTGAAGACCTGGTGAATATTTTTTTTCTTCCTTGAGAGTTTGATGTAGGAGCATCTGAAAACAAGATCTAGAATTGATCTCAAGGATCAAAAACATTTACCAAGGGGTTTGGTTCCCTAATTTATTTTAGTATATCTTCAATAATTACAAAATGTCTCTAGAAGACATTTTCGTTGAGTTTGTTTGATTGGATATCGAGTTGTTTTTCATAGGTGTTAAGTTTGTTGCTAAATATTAGGAGCGGATCTCTAGTTTAGGAATTTGTTATGATAACTCGTGATTCATTTGTTTGTAAG
>SNQJ01S0033191.1:165571-207680 GCA_010110895.2 Picea sitchensis
TGCTCTAGGAGAAACTTTCCAAGATCACCTATAGTTTTGATGACTTAGAAGGTTAGGAAGGTCAATATTGTGTCAAATATTTTGAAATTGAAATCTAATTTGGTATACTCAAGCCACTCGAAGAGAAAGTGCTTTTCAATCTTGGTGTCACAAAGGTGACAAACTCTTTGTGTTTTGTGAATTTTTTAACGCCTATCTTCACTATACAGCTCATGAGAATTAGTTCTTATATTTTTTTTAACAAGAACGATTATGTTTCATTAATTGGCATTCTGGCAGGCCAGAATCAGAGAGTTACAAATCTGAAGAAGGTTGGTGACCTCTAACAGTGCTGCCAACCTTCTTGTGAGTGTCTTGGGGATCCAATCCCATCTACTTCTGGAGCTAATTCGAGAAAATGTAAGAATTTGCATACATGAATAGATTCTCATAAACTGTGAGCACAGTAGAAGACAAAAGCAAAGCATTAACCCGAGGGGGGTGGAATTTTCCTCTTAAGGAAGGGATCCAGATTTTTTTGAGAGCCTGAAAAGATGTTGGAGGCTGCCTCCTTTTCTCTGCGCTCTTTGTTGGTCTTTCATCCTTGGGTAAGGGGTGGAGACGAAACTTCAGATGTTCCCACAGAATCGCTAGAGGGGACTGAAGCGGTTAGACCTGCAGAGGCGGAGGGCTCCGGATCTGGAGCCCGAAATTCCCTTGCTGCTACTGGGCCTCGGGGGGTGGAGTTCGGAAGGCTTCCCTCTGCCGGAGGATCTTCCTTCTCTGTCGTTGCTTCTGGATCTAGGGCTTCATCTTCCTTCAGCGCATCAAAGATGTTTTTATTTTCTAGAGGTGCCTCTGCTGAATGAGTGGCCTTCGGAGCTTGGGGTAGTGGATCCTTTCGCCTTGGTTGCCTTCGTCGATTTACTGGCTGGAAATCGTCTTCTTTGGCTGGTCCCTTCTCCTCAGGGACTTTGGGGCAGCTTTTTGCGAAATGACCATATGCATGGCACCGGAGGCACTTAAATGGGATTTGCTCGTAGTCCAGCTCTTGGATATGGCACCATTCCCCCAGGGAGAGCTTGATGGCTTCCGGTAGGCCTTTCTCAAGGTTAACCTCAACACAAATACGAGCACAGGTAAAATGTCCCCCTTTCGGTTCCGCACTGTCCAGGAAACGCCCAAGCTTATTCCCAATGTCCTCCAGAGAGCTTCTCCCCCAGAGGTGTATGGGGAGGTGAGGCAGCCTAACCCAAACAGGGGCTGCAGTGATCTCGGCTCCAGGAGTTGAAGTCAAGAGTCTAGGGGGCCAAGAACAGCCCTCTCGACCCATGAAATAGGGTCCAGATCTGAAACTAGATCCCAGTCCTCTATTAACGAGAAACTAGATACAAAAACCCTGCCTACCTTACAGGGTAACTTGCTTCCCTGAATAAGCAGCTTCCATCGTTCAATAATCAGCCACCTCCACCGTTTTGGGGCTGGGCCATAGCCCAGTGAACTGATGAGGCCATTTCTGCCAGAAAGAGGGGCAGATTGCAAGGAGCTCCTCTGGAGATAATTCAGAAGGGATCTCCTCCCATCTTCTTAACAAACTTGGACGGAAGTGCAGGTTTGGATTTAGATCCTACCGAACGGACTAAAGCTTTAAATTCTTCCAGAGGATCTGCTTCATTTTCGGCATTCGGCATCTTGGCTGGGCGGCGACCACCAGCGGCGACCACTGCTCCAGAACGCAGGAGGGACGCGCTGGAACACCGTTTATCGTCCTGTATGCAGAGAGATCGACGGGAGATCGATGGAAGCAGCCCCAAACGACGCGCAACACCCCTGCAAACGAACGATGGCGGATAGGGTTTGTTCTAACCGCAGTAACTTCCGTCTCACGTTCCATTCGTGACCCTATGATGTTGAATAAGAATAACGATAATAAAAATATTATTACATATAAATCTAAGGAGAAACTGTGGTGTGATTGACTAATTAGGGGATAAAAGAAAATTAAGATAGTGTAAGGAGGAGATAGTCAACCTAATCTAGAAGATCAAAGTATCTCTAATGCTTTGACAAGTATAAATAAGGAAATCAACAATGCTAAATTAAGAACAAATTCTCACAAGATCAATAGCGAAACCAGGCGTGGACAATTCCAAAACACCGTGGGATGAAAGAACCTGTCATTTGTGATACTAAGAGAGTTGAAGTTGAAAAGCATTTTTAGCAGCCCCAAACGACGCGCAACACCCCTGCAAACGAACGATGGCGGATAGGGTTTGGGCCCTAGCCGCATTGGCTTCCGTCTCGTTCCATTCGTGACCTATGACGATATTGAATAAGAATAACGATAATATTAAAAATATTATTACATATAAATCTAAGGAGAAACTGTGGTGTGATAAATAATTAGGGGATAAAAGAAAATTAAGATAGTGTAAGGAGATGATCAACCCTAATCTAGAAGATCAAAAGTATCTCTATGCTTTGACAAGTATAAATAAGGAAATCAACAATGCTAAATTAAGAACAAATTCTCACAAGCTCCATAGCGAAACCGAGCATTGGACAATTCCCAAAACACCGTGGGTTGAAAGAGTCTGTCATCTTTGTGATACTAAGAGAGTTGAAGTTGAAAAGCATTTTTTCTTAAAATATCATGATATACCCAGATTAGATCTCAATTTCAAAAGATTTATCACAATACCAACCTTCTAACTCATCAAAACTGTGATGATCTTGAAATGCTTCTCTTAATACTTTTGGAGTACATAAATAAAATTTTCTAAAAAAATCCAAGTAATTCCTTAAGATATGATATACCAAATCTAGTCTCAAATGGATGTTAACCACGACCACCACCACCACCACCATCATTATCATCATATATAAAAATAAATATTCACTATACCATATCGCATTATAATATTTAAATAAATAAAAAATTAAATTAATGAAATAAAAAAAATGATTTTACATTTTACAAAATATAAATTAATAGAAAAATATTAATAACTTTAATTTTTTATAATGAAATAAAATCATTCAACTTTGACTCATGACCGATTATTATAATACGTACTTTGACAAATAATAATAAAACTTTATTCCTCGTGAGTGAAATAAAAATGAGACAACTTACATAAATAAAAGTTTATTTATCACGCCTTGAATTAAAAAAGAGACAACTTAAAAAGAAGACTAGACTTCTCTACATGTATTATGTGTTACGACGCGTAATGGACGCATATTCTAACATTTATTATTTATTACTCAGGTTCAAAAATATCCGAATAAAATATTAATTGGTTTAGGTTGACTCTGATTTGTCATGTTTAATCAGAGAGAAAACCAAAACAATCAATGTGAGGGATAGCATTGCCAATGATACCATGTTCAATTAGAGTCTTGCCCATTGTATTGGAAAAAAAAGTGCTATACATGTGGTCAAGAGAAGAGATTAACATGTACATGTGGTCAAGAGAAGAGATTAACATGTGAGAGAATAAAGATCAACTTGCACAACTAAAGTTAATTTTTATTTTTATTTTATTTTGAAGCATACACTTTCTTCGTTTCTCATACAAAGAAATTCAAAAGAGTTAAAATTTCAAACCGTATACCTTACAACTAGGCTAAGATTCAGTTTTTCTATGGTTCCAAGCATTACACTCTCTCCTATTATGGGTGTTAGGATTGGTTGGGAAATTGAGATGAAAATTTTGAAATTAAAAAATTAGTTAAAAAAAACATTCATGTAATTTTTTTTTTCTCCATTTTTTTTAATCATTATTTTTAATAAATAAGTAAAAAAAACATGTTTTAAAAGAATATTTTTTTTTCCTTTACAGATATTCATTATGATGCTTCTATAATTATAAAATGAATGATACATAACTTATAAAATGAATGATATATAACTTGCTTCTTTCTATTAGCAAAGACATATCAAATTTGCTTTTTGCTCATCGACACAAGTGTAGCTATCATATAATTACGATATTATGAAGTTCAAATTTTTTTCTACACAAGTGTAGCCATCATATAATTATGATATTATGAAGTTCAAATTTCTTTCTATTAGCAATAACACATCAAATTTGCTTCTTACTCATGGACACAAGCAATAACACATCAAATTTGCTTCTTGCTCATGGACACAAGCAATAACACATCAAATTTGCTTCTTGCTCATGGACACAAGCAATAACACATCAAATTTGCTTCTTGCTCATGGACACAAGTGTAGCCATGATATAATTATAATATTATGAAGTTCAAATTTATATTGAAGTTGTGCTTGACACTATTGTGTTTAGGAAACACACTAAGTTTATATTTGTTTGAGGTAGCCTCTCTCTTACACTCTCATGTACTTGTGTCTTAGGATATGCATATTACAAATTATAAGAGTGAAAGATACTAATACTAATTAATACAATTTTTGGAAGGATTAATTGATAGTGATAAATTTTATGGAATAAAACTGTGTTAAAGTATTGAAAAGTTTCAAAAGAAAATTACCATTATAATTAAAAAGTGTGAAAATTTGCATTTTAATATAAATAATTGATTTTATTTTTATTTTTTAAAACACCATTATATCCAAAATACTAATTAATATTCATGTGAGTTTTTTGGAATAATTGATTGACTAATCTTATCTTCCAAGAAAACAATGACATACCAAAATATAATAATGTAGGAACATCTTTAGTTAAGGGAGCTAAGCTACATACATTTTAATTTATAGATAAATGTGAAAAAATTTAGAAGTGTTACTAATTAATTTTTTTGGACCTGAGCATGTCTAGATTATGGGTGCATTTCCAATTGTGTAAATAAGAGCAACTTTGTTTTATGCACTATAGAATTTAGATACTGAGTCATGGCACAAAATGAAAAAGGGTATGTAGAGAATTGAATTTAGAAAATAGAGCATCTTGTAGAACTTGATTTGGATCCTTAACCTAACTTTGACATGCATTTTAGTGATGTCTGTGTGCATTTTCTAAAAATGCAAGGGCAATTTTGTAGATCAACTAGGTGTATTTGAAATTGAATGAAGGAAAATTAAGATATGGGTTTTCTAGCCAACATGACAGATTATATTCTTATACTTTTGGTTTCCTTTTGGCTTGCATGAAGCAGACTTAGAGTGCATTTTGGTGATGCCTCACAGGGTTTTTGGGCATTGTGTAAATAAGGGCCAACTTTGAGTATTTTCACACAACAACATGTTTTAAGGCTCAATTTGAAAATATGAAGATGTAGTAAGATGAAGAATGAAAAAACACACATTCTCCAACTTGAATCACTCAAATTGGCCAATAAATGATCTTGGGCATGCATTTTGGTGAAGCCAAACAGTTTTGGTCAAATTCGATCAAATGTTGAAATAGCTAACCCGCCATATTCTAACATGCAAATGGAGATGAAATTATTGGAAAATTATGAGATATGGGTTTTATAGGCAAGGTGGAAGACTACGTAAATGAATTTTTACTCCCTCAAATTGACACTTCTTCAATTATTGGCATGCATTTTTTTGAGCCCTCTCAAGCGTATTGTATCCCGTTTTCCACAAAAGACTTGGATTTTGAGCAATTAATGCAGATTTTGCATTGTTGCGTGCATTCTAAGCACGACGGATTGCAAGATGACTATGTTGGAGTATTTCATGTGACCATGGAGCCTTCATTTATAAATGAAGTGCATTTAATAAGGCAATTTAGCCTAAAAATTGTAATGCATGATGTTTTTTCTTATATTTGGGATTTGGATAGTTGGGTTAGTTGGAAGGCCAAAAGACAAGAATCATAAGCATAAATATAATTTTTTGAATGAAAAAAGGGCCTTTGCATCTCCAATGACAACATTATGTAGTTTGGGTTTGCGTGGAATCCAAAGATCACAATGGCTTTATGAATGCAACAAGGATGGGAGTTTGGGCCATTGCCATGAATAAAAGATATCATAATTTAGTTGATGTTAATTTTTCTATTACATGTTGTTAATTAAGTTTGCAAAAATTGTAGTTGGATTTCTTTGTTATGATTTTTACTTTGATAACATATTGTGAGTGTTTAGTGTCCCTCCCACACACTCCCAACCATAGGATGAGTAGCCACTTAATCTACCATTAAAATTATGTCCCTCAATAGACCATTCCACCATGACATAACAGAGAAGGTATCCCATGGAGACCATAAATTGAATAAAATGCATGCATGGGTGCAATAACAAACAATGCCACATAATTAAATGAGCATGATTAGAGTTAAGAATAAGCACATGCCCATGATCAGAGTTAAGCATAATCACACATACACTATGCAAGATGCATATATGGTCATAGCACTAAATAACATTCAATTGCAGAGTCATATACAAAGACATAACACTTTGTTTTAATAGAAGATAATCCAAGAAGTTGGCAAGGTAAGAGTAATTTTCCAACCAACCGTAGGCATCTAGTGAAAATGCCACCCCCAAGTTGGGCTATGAGGTCACAAGGGATAAGGAACCAAGCACATAATTCTAGCTCACTTGACAACCTATTTTCTCTCATAGCTTAGGGAATCAGCTCACTACAGAGTAATCCATGCCTTTCATCCAACCATCAACCAACCATAACACTCACTTATACTACCCTACACAACATAAGGAATATCTTCTCTTTCTATGCTCAATAGTGCCTTAGGAATATTCTTCCATTCTAGTGCATTACAATGGTGGCAAAAATAGTCCAATTTGCTAAATGCCTTTTCGGAATAGACTACAAAAATAACACTTGGCTCTCAAACATTCAATGAGTAGAAAATACACTATGTGTGGAGGCTTCCTCACTTTCCCAACCTCTATTCTCACCTACAACCATTCGTCTTGAATCCCATGTCTACAAATTCCTCTCTCACAGTGTTGATTCTGTTTGATTTCCATATTGGTTAATTGTTAGCCATGGATAACACAACACAAGAAATGTAAAGCATGAACATGAGAGTGATGGAATGAATGATAATGAGAGAGTTGAGGGAATGATGGATGAATTTCCTTTTAACAAGAGATTGACTCTTATACTTCCCCATAATGATTTTATTCAATCCATGCTCCAATAACTAAATGAGCAGACTTCCCCACCAATCTCTACATGCAATTAATGATTGGCTTTCTAAGTCAATGGAGGTGATGTAGTCATTTAAAGCACATGCCAAAAAATAGATGAGATCTTAGGCTGATACTTGGCAATAAATGATCATTTTCCCATAGGCTCCTTTTCCTCTTCCCCTCTTGATCCAGATGGATCTCGGTGGCCATCCACCTTTTCCACTAAATCACCGTTTTGAGCCTGTGGTTTTGATAAACCATGACATTCACCCTTTTGGTGGAGAATGGAATGTAATTTCATCTTAATTTTTTATTTAGAGACATCATGTAATGGTCTTATGTACATGCCTACAACATAGCATTAATGCACCAGATCCCATTAGAATTTCGCAGTTAAGTGCGCTCGGGCTAGAGTAGTACTAGGATGGGTGACCGCCCAGGAAGTCCTAGTATTTTACATGCCTATGGCATTTTATAAACTTAGTCCAATTTATCCCACATGCATCATGTGAATTGTTCTCCTCTCACCCTCTCATATATAATTGAGGTGAAGGAGGCCCGTTAAGCATGCAATGGAGTGTGATGTAAAGCTTCATGTGAATGAAGTGTAGCCAACATCTCTTTCTTTTTAGAGATAAGGTACCCCATTTTTCCAGTTTGTGTTCTATAGTCGTTTTCTATCTTATTCAGTAATAGAATTTGGGTTTCATTGTATTTTTTTGTTCTCTTCTATATTTTTGTGTATTTCATTGTTATATCTTGGTTATATTTATGCCTTCATGTCGTTCCCAAAATAATTTGGTTCAGTGGTATCAGAGCAGGCTACTCCTTGTCGTTTCTCAGAGTAGGTCCTTGATGAGGTCAGGGTATAGGGAGTTGGGTCTCTCGCTTGAGGACAACTACTCTCGCTAGCCCAAGCAGCCTCCCATGGCAAAAGAAAAGAGAGATGACAAAGCAAGAGATCCTTTCAAGACATTGCTCGAGGAAGCCCTCATGTGATAGAGGAACGAGATGATGAACAACTTTTCTTAGATCCTTCGAAGACTATTGATGGTGGTAGCTGAGGCATTTTCGACAAGAAGCCATTTCTCAAGTGCGACACCCTTCAAGGTACAAGTCAATTTTGATATCCCCTTATTTGAAGGCCAGATAGATGCAGATGCTCTAAAAAAATGGTTGAATCTGCTAGAAGGTTATTACTCTGTCCAAAAACATTTCGATAGTGAAAAGATCACCTTTTCACTCCTTAAAACCTTTCCCCATGTCAAAGCTTGGTGGGAAGGTTATTGGGAGAGGTACACCACAAATGAATCTACACTATTTGGGAGGGAACCCACTCGGGCAGCCTTTGTAGATGCCCTAAAGGAGGAGTTCTACCTTGTCGGAAACTATGATGTCCAATACATGAGATGGACAACTTTGCGTCAGAAAAGAGATCAGCTGGTGTTGGAGTACACCAACATCTTTCATACCTTTTGCTCAAAGATGGGTATCAAAGAATCTGAGCGACACCTGGTTTTGAAGTACCACAATGGTCTACATAGGTACATCCAAACAGAGATGGATTTTCTGGACATGTCCTCATTGGTAGCTACTTAATGATATGAAGTCAAAATTGAGCAGAAATTCAAGAAACAAAGTAATTGGGAGAATCATGGAAAAGGAAACTCTAACTCACATAATGAAGGACAAAGCAAGGAAGGCCAACCTTAAGAGAGCCAGCTCTAGATGCAGGCAAAGAAAGGTAACATGAAGTCTAAGAAAGACACCGGAAAGTGGTGTGAGTTCCACAACAACCTTTGGCATAACACTGATGAATGTCTCTCAATACAGTCATTGGTGGCCAAGATCAAAGATAAAGATCCAAACCCCGACTTGGACACTCATTCAAAAAATGAAAAAAGGAGACGGATCATTGATGCTGAACCCACTGCTACCATCGCAACTACAACAATCCAACCAGAAGAGGATCCTGAGGAAGGGGAGCGACTCTTCCATTCATAGATGTGGGTGAAGGGGATCCCAGTGCATTTTATTTTTGATAGTGGTAGCCAACAAAACATCATATCAGTAGAGGTTGTCAAGCAGTTGGATTTGCCAACAACATCACACCCGCAAACATACAACATCGGGTGGCTTCGCCAGGGTCAAGATCTTCGTGTCAGCCAACAATGTTGCCTATCCTACGACATCAAGCCCTTCAAGGATGAGGTATTATGTGATGTTTCCCCACTAGAATTCTATGATGTTATATTAGGACAACCATATATGTGGAGGCATCATGCTATTTATGAGTCTCGACCCCGTAACACCATTGTTACTCTGGGGGGTCAACTATATATGATACCAGAGGTAGTTTCAAATATTGTCCCACCAAAACAATGCCACAAAGTAATCTCTCATACTACAAAGTTTAGCCTCTTCACAATCCGATCAGAAGGTGAACATAAGGACACTGCAACCACTGCAACCTTAACCCAAGACCTCTCTATCCAGCTGAAGCAGATCAACAAGATTGTAAAAGAGTACCAAGATGTTCTTGTTGCACTTATGAGGGTGCCTCCACACTTCCCAATCAAGAAAGGTTATAACATAACCCTTCATACTCTTCATGCTGCATCTTCTCCGACAGAGTCCTCGCGCACTCAGGTAGATCATGCAACTAGATTGGTTGAACGGATTCAACCCCTCCAACAACAGGTTCATGACATCCTTCAACAAGCTAAGCATGACAACTTCTTCAACAAGGCAAGCAACACACCAAGATTCAGATTTAGCAGAAGTATCCCCGTACCCTAAGGGAACTTGACGCATTGGGGACCATTGCTTCCTAAGGGGGGAGGAATGATCTAGATGGATCTCAGCGGCAATCCACCTTTTCCACTGAATCACCATTTTGAGCATGTGGTTTTGATAAATCATGACATTCACCCTTTTGGTGGAGAATGGAATGTAATGTCATCTTCATTTGTTAATTACATACATCATGCAATGGTCTTATGTACATGCCTACAACATAGCGTTAATGCACCCATTATAACTCCACAGTTAAGCGCGCTCGGGCTAGAGTATTACTGGGATGGGTGATCGCCCAGAAACTCCTAGTATTTTACATGCCTATGGCATTTTATAAACTTAGTCCAATTTATCCAACATGTATCATGGGAATTGTTCTCCTCTCACTCTCTCATATATAATTGAGTTGAAGGAGGCCCTTTAAGCACACAATGGAGTGTGATGTAAAGCTTCGTGTTTATGAAGCGTAGCCAACATCTCTTTCTTTTTAGAGATAAGCTACTCCATTTTACCAGTTAGTGTTCTACAATGGTTTTCTATCTTATTCAGTAATAGAAGTTGGGTTTCACTGTATTTTTGTGTTCTCTTTTATATTTTTGTGTATTTCATTATTATATCTCGGTTATATTTATGCCTTCATGTCATTCTCAAAATAATTTGGATCACCTCTAGTGGAATCATAGCCCCTCTCATTCTCCCCTCTGTGATCTTGGACCATTATATATTATATTCTAGTATTAATATTTACATAACTTGTGTTCACCATGGTAACCCTACCATAAGGTCCATAGAAGTACATTTAGATTGTTTACATCCCTAGCCATTCACTAGTCATGCTTTGGACTTGAGCTCCACATTAGTAATCCATGCACATATATTTACAACATTTACATGCGAAGTTATTTATTTAAGTTTACATAGCTCGACTCCTATCATTATAAACACGCACTTACAATTTATACATAATCCGATCCAATACATTCCAAGGGTCAAAACCAAGGTATTGCATAGAGGAATGTATGTTTGAATTAATGCATTTATAGATTTTATGTTGTTGTGAGTGCTTTTGTTGTGAGACTTTTATTGCAAACCCTAGGGTACTACGCTATATAAGCATACCCAGAACAACAATGAATGAAAATAAATGTTTAGAGAGAAATTTGGACCTATTTTTAGGGAATGAATGGTTGTTACAACAATGACCGAAAGAAGAATGGTGCATAGAATAAAAAGGTAGAACCTAAGACCTTCCACAAACATTTTCCATTGTTGGAAAAAAATCCACCAACCCCAAGACAAATACAAACATAGTAAACAAAAAAGCAACAAAAAATGAATCACAAATACAAACATAGTAAATAAGAAAGCAACATCAGAATCATAAGATGAATTAACCAAAAAAAATAGTGATCCCTATAAAATGCAGTTAAAGGTGGTAGAATTGCCAAAAAAATCAACGTGTTGTACCCAACTATAATTCAAACATTGTATTGTATGCTACAACCAACAAATACTCTATTATTTGCAACTTGCATCTTCTTGAATATGACCATAATAGTAAATAAAAATAGAAGTTATAAATGGAAGGTTTAATTTTGGTAGAAGGAAACTAGAACAATAGGAAAAACCCATAGATATCTTTTTACAGGCTCAAATCATACAATAATGACTATTCAATTGGACAACACAATTACCTATGAACGTGATTTTACCATGGCGTTTACCAATAATAAATGTATTTATGGATGGTAAATGCATTAGTAGAGATCCAAATGCAATCATTGCGACAATTGTTATTCTTATATCCATATTGTTAACACATAAACTTGTCAGGGTCTCGTAAGTCTGTGTTTTCTACCTAGGTCTGTAATTTTGCATGTTTCTCTCCTTTTGCAGACTCGATCGTAAATTTTCCTTTCGGCTCATAGTTTTCAACTATTTGTCTTCACCCGTTTGATATACTTGTTTTTCTTTAGTATCTTTCCTGAAAAATATCGACCCTTAGCCTTCATGTTTTCCCTAAGGCCGATCACCCCTCTTTTTTCCTCTGCCACTGATCCTTTTGTTTTCCCGAGCCCTTAGCCAGTCATCTGAGTAATTGTTCACAGGTCGCGGTCATGACCACCAAGCACAACACTTGAAGTGGTTTGATGTGGACTCAAATCAAGCCAGCGAGCAAGATCAGATTGATGGCAAAAATCCACCAAGAAGATCAGATCGACGATGATCGGGTGATCAGGATCCTGCAGTTGCACGAAATGTAGCGCCAGAGGTCCGAAATCGCGAGGTCCATCCTACCGTTGGTGCTGCGAAGGACACATGGTGCGCTATTAGTGTTTCATAGTTTCGCGAGATGGAGCGGTCAAGGAGCAAGTAATCAGAACTCGTGAAATGCGAAATCATGATAAGATCGTAGTCGCTGATCAAAGAAGAGAGATGGACCATTGGATTAGCTTTTCGCGATTTCATGAGTCGGGAAGGTAAGAGGGAAGAGTTTTGAAGATTCACGAAGCACGATGTCCGAAGTGATGATGTCGTCTGGGTTGTCCGATCAAAGGGGACACGTGCCACCTGATCTTAGCGTCACGATTTCGCGACTTGGAGGTTTGAGTATAGAACGCAACATGAGTTCACGAAACATGAAATCACGACATGCCTAAGATAAGCACGAGGTCATGGCCCGAGGTCACGTGGGGCAAGGAAAATATCTGCGCCAAGAAACAAAGTGCCCAAGTCGATCACCGAGAAATATCTGCATGGCCTCAAGACACCAGAATTGACTTAAAGAGTCGTGAGCTCGCCTGGAAAATTCACGAGTGTCAGGTCTCAACCCGATCCCGATGAGAGTAGTTAGTGAAAATGGGGAAGGTGGTTGAAACCTTGTTTCACCACATAAATGGAAAGCATGGAAAATCTGGATGTGGAGGGAAAACTATCAGCCGAAAGTTCCCTATCATGGATTTTCGCGTGAAGCCCATATCGATTTGATCTTGCGTCTGACAAAAGAATGCAAGTGCAGTCTAACAAAAGAATATGCAGACTAAAATCCTTAAATGCAATGAATAGAGTGTGCTTCTGAAGGGGGCCAGTTGTTTTGAGTATAAATACTCAGTTTTGATATTTTGTTAGGGTCGATGGTAGAGCAAAGCTCCTGAATTGTAAAGTCTTAATGAAGCTTTTGATTTTCTTGCTATGTATCCGTGTTTGAGACTTCTTGTTTAATGACAGTCAACTTCCTTACTCCCTCTTGTTTCCTTCTGATGCTGAAAGAGTTCACGATTGACTGATTCACTTGAATTATTGTGACTGCATTATGATGGATGTTCGATTGTAGTGTTGTTATAATTCCTTTCAGTTTCTTTATGATTTGAACTCAAGAAGATCGTGAATTTGAGTTTTTCTTCTTTAGGTTGCTGGAAGACCCGATGTCCACGACATACCTCTACATTCCTCACCAAAGTCCTCCTCGTACTTACCCTTACTACAACCTACTGACTGAAGTTAATCAAGACCTCACCTTCTTGTGCATATCAGTCTAGTTTTCTGAGTAAAGACAATATTTTCTTGAGATTTCACCCATTTGACCCTTTTATAACCAACCAGTGACATAAAATACTAATGGGTATCAGGCTTACCTCTGCCGCAATCCAGGGGTGACTTCTGGTGCGAACATTTCTAGCACCGTTGTCGGGGACGAAATTGAAGATTTTCCCTAGGATTGAACAACAAAGCTTACTAGTTCTGAAGGTGCATCAGAAATTGGTACATCAAAGATTGCAACTATGCACATGACTAGTTGCACATGGAGACTCCACTGTGGTGACTCCATTGATGCAAATCCACTGGTGGTTCCACTGTTTCAGTTGTGGCTTCTAGAGGCAGACACACGAGGTCTACTCTGCAGTTTCCTTTAGCAACACCTGAAGTTGACCCAGAGAAAAATTTCAGAAAGGGAAAGGCCCTTCGAGAAGGTACTTCTACTGCTGAACCAGGTATTTCTGATGATTTTTACTGTCCTCCTTTAGAAACTCCAATATCTTCTTCTCATTTTCCTATCATACCGCCTGTTGGAGTTCCCCAAACTTTAAATTTTGCGAGTGTTCCTGTTGATTTTTCCCCTCCTGGTTTGGGATTGGAGGGAGAAATCTTGTCACTCCTCTCTCCCCTGAAGTTGTACCTTGGTCTAGACCCCAAACCTCGAAAGATTTCCCCACTCCAGGTTTTATTACTCCTCCTCCTGTTAGAGTTACTGTTTTTGCAAAAAGGGAACCCTCTTTTCCCCCAAACAATGTAGCCTTTTCTCCAAATTCTCTGTTGTTTCCCTTTCCTCCCAGAAACTCAGTTCTAGTCTCTCCTCTCCGAGCCCTTTCCCCTCCTAGTTCTCCTCCACCTATTTTCCCTATGCCAGGTGATAATCCTCCTAGAAACATAATGGATGCCATAGTGGCTGCTAGATATGCCCCCCTGGTCTTACCTCAACCAATGAATGCTCTCCCTGCTGGGTATTACCTAAAATACATGCCTAAGTTCACTGGAGAAGAGGACATAACTGTTGAGGAGCACCTTGCTGCCTTCTACAGTTATGCGGAAAATCTGAATATTGAGAACGAGGATCTCTGGATGAGAGTCTTTGTGCAGAGCCTTGATGGTGAGGTTAGAAAATGGTTTAGGGGATTGACCCTTAGATCTATTGATGGGATCGAGGCTTTAGATGATGTTTTCCTGAGGAAGTGGGGGGATAAAAAAGATTTGATGTATTATATCACGGAGTTTGGGTCCATAAAGAGAAAGGAGGGAGAATTTGTCTCCAATTTCTCCAAAAGATTCAATAAAATGTACAATAAAATCCCTGCTGAGATAAAGCCTACATAAGCCTCTGCCAAAATCACTTATGCTAGTGCTCTTGACCCCAATTTATGCCTCCTTTTAAGAGAAAGAAGAGCTACCTCCTTGTCTCATATGCAAGATGCAACCATGGAAGTAGAATCCAATGTGTTAGCAGTTGACAAACTCAGAAATAAAGCTGCCAGAGATAGAGGAAGGGGTAGACCTGAGGCCTCAACCTCTGGTTCTTCTGCATCTCACCCTCAAGTAGATGAATTGACCAAGATGGTGAAGTCTCTGTCTGCAGAAATGGAGAAGATGAAATTCAAGGGGAAGTAAGGTTATAAGAATACCCAAAATGCTAATAACAGAGCCAACTTCAGAAGACCTGACAATGCCCCTCAAGTACTCCCGAGAGAGCCCAGAAACAGAGATAGGGATGATAAGAAAATCCAAACCCCTCTCCAAAATAACCTTGTTGTTGATGAAGAAGGGGAGGAAGAAGAGCTTGATCCTCAAATCCATTGTCTTGGAGACGCCTTCCCATTTCCCCATTTGACTCAATCTGCATACGAGGAATCCCTCATGAACATTCAAATAAATGAGCTAAGTAAAGGTGAGAAGGCTAACAACAATCCCAATAATACAATCTCAGGTCTAAGAAGAAAGAAGGGAAGTGTGACATCCCTGACCAGCCTTCCAGAGCAGAGAAGCCTGCCAAAGATGTAGCAAACAACAACAAAGAAAAGAAAGCTCAGAACCCCTCACCGATACCCGAAGACCCTGTCCCAGAAGTGAGAGAAACTCTGAAGCCCCCCTCCTCTTTCAAATTTGAGCATGAAATTCAAAAAATCAGAATCCCCGTACCCCTTTCAGAGCTGGTCAAGCATGCATATTTCAAAAGAAGCCTCTCTAAACTATTGTTGCTTGAACCCCCAAATCATCCCAAAGACTCAATCAACCGGCAAGATGAAAAACCAGCAGTTATCCTAGGTCCTATGATAGAAGATAGAGATGATTCATCCCCTCCCTTCTATACATCCCTGGATATACATGATAAGATGCTGCAAAATTGTCTGATGGATTCAGGGGCGTCTCATAATCTCATGCCCAAAATTGTCATGGAATAACTAGGACTAGAGATCACGAAAGCATACCATGACTTGTATTCCTTTGACTCTAGAAACGTACAGTGTCTTGGGGTCATCAAATATCTGGTTGTGACCTTGTTTCAACTTCCCATGAAAAGTGTGGTCATGGACATCGTGGTGGCTGATGTTCCTCCTAAGTTCGGCATACTGTTTTCAAGGTCATGGATAAAAAGACTTGGGGGAACCTTTCAGATGGACCTCACATATGCTACCATTCCGGTGTTTTGGGGGGGGGAATAGAAGACTGTACATGGAAGCTTAGTTAGCCTACATTGTCAGTGATAAAGCATACCCTACCAATCATCCTATCGTTTCCCTTGACACTGATTTGGGGTCTAGTTTGTTACAGCGCACTGATTCTCCCGAAATCAGAAAGCAACCCATTTATTTTCGCGAAAGACCTCCCCCAACTACTTCTGTGTGGAAGATGTTCTTCGACGGAGCCTCTTCTAGGGAAGGTGTTGGTGCCAAAGTAGTTTTTGTGTCACCTTGTCAAGAGGCCATACCTTTGTCCTATAAACTAGAATTTGAAGCTACCAACAACGTGGCAGAGTATCAGGCTCTTGTTTTGGGTTTAAGGGCTGCGAAAGATATGGGGATTGAAGAGCTCGCAGTATTGGGAGATGCTAAATTAATAGTTCATCAGGTAAAAAATATTTATCAAGCAAAACACCCTCGACTCAAAAATTACATAAATGAAGTATGGGATCTGGTCGACAACTTCTTCTCAACGTTCAACATTTCATTTATTCCAAGAGAGGAAAATACTATGGTTGATTCTTTGGTCATCTCAACAAGCTAGTTCAGGGTCCCACTGCCACCTAAGCTCAGGTATGATGTTGATATTAGATATAGGTCCTCTGTACCTGATAATATCAAGCATTGAAAGGTGTTCGAGGATGATCTTGAAATCAAAATATTTCTTGAATCGGTTGATGATTTCTCTACATTACACATTGATCAGGAGCATGATTACGAAGGTGACCCTCCCCCTGAAGTATTTTTGAATAAAATTGCTAATCACCATATTGTTCAACTGCCTAGAAACCACATTCCAAAGGGACTAGTTCCTTTAGAAATATTGTTCGATGGGAACAATGTGCCGGTAAAGTTTAAAGGCCCAATTGAGGATGTTGAGGTAACTAAATGCAATATTGGCATAGAGGAGGATCCAAAATTTGTCAATCTATCAAGCATCCTGTCAAGGGAGCAGAGGAACGAGTATGCTGAGTTATTAAAGGAATTTGATGATGTGTTTGCTTGGACCTATGAATACCTCAAAACATATGACACCAACGTAATCGAGCATAAGATCCCATTGAAAGAGGAGGCCAAAACATTTAGGCAGAAAATAAGGCAGATAAATCCTATGTTGCTGCCTATTATGGAAAAGGAGGTAAAGAAGCTGTTGGACGCCCAAATCATTGTCCCTTTGAGATATTCTGAGTGGGTATCCAACCTACTCCTAGTGAGGAAAAAAAGTGGAGAGATCATACTTTGTGTCGATTTCAGAAATCTGAACAAAAGCTCAAAGAAGGACAATTACCCGCTGCCAAACATGGAACACATATTGCAGAGGGTGACTGGTGCATCTAGGATTTCCATGATTGATGTATTTTCTGGCTACAATTAGATCTCTGTCCTGCCTGAAGACAGAGAAAAGACAACCTTCACCACTCCTTGGGGCACATTCATGTATGCCAAAATGCCATTTAGATTGATGAACGCGGGAGCAACCTTCCAACGAGCCATGGACATCACCTTTGTTGGAGAAAGAGATAAATTCGTGGTCATTTATATAGATGACATAATAATTTTCTCTAAATCTGATAAAGAACATTGTCAACATTTGAGGAAGGTCTTCTTGAAATGCAGAAGATTTGGTCTCTCCCTAAATCCCAAGAAATCCTTATTTGCCATGCATGAAGGAAAATTGTTGGGACACATTGTGTCAGCTGAAGTGGCCAGTATTGATTCAAGCAGGGTAGAAGCTATTCAAGCCTTATCACTTCCTAGATCTAAGAAGGAAGTTCAGTCCTTCCTGGGCAAAATAAATTTTCTGAGAAGGTTTGTTTCAAATTTTGTTGAATTTGTGAAGCATATCACAACCATGCTCAGAAAAGGGAACAAAGTAAGATGGACTGCTGAGTCCAGAGGATCCTTCAACCAAATCAAGAGGGCACTAACTGAGGCACATGTGCTTATCAGTCCTAATTATTCCAAGGATTTTCTGATTTTCTCTTTTATTTCATTTGACACAGTGGCAACTGTTTTGCTACAGAATAATGATGCAGGGCTGGAACAACCTATTTCATTTTTCAGCAGAGCACTAAGAGACACAGAGGTCAAATATGCTATCATGGAGAAGCAGGCCTATGCCTTGGTTAAGGATATCAAATCTTTTAGAGTCTATGTTCTGCATTCAAAAAACATTGTGTATGTTCCTTGAGCTTCTGTGAAGGACATTCTCATTCAGTCTGACATAGACGGGAGAAGGAGCAAGTGGATTGCCAAAATCCTCGAATTTGATCTAGAAATAAAACCTACCAAGCTAGTTAAAGGTAAAATTTTAGCCAAGTTATTGGCTGAATATAATTGTAAATATTTGGGGGTTAAATTCATCAACACTTGCTCAGAAAACTAGCTGGCTGAAGCGTTTGATAAAATTCCTTGGGACAGAACTCCATTAGCAGAATGCACCTTGTACAAAGATATTATATATTTCCTGCATGAGCTAAGGTCCCCTGATTGTATGGGAAAGAGTAAGGCAAGAGATTTAAAACTCAAAGCAATCAGATATTGCCTTATGGACCAGGTCTTGTATTGGAAGGACCGTCTAGGAGTGCTTCTGAGATGTTTAGACCCACAAGAGGCCCAAAGAATTATGTTTTATTTTCATGGCAGCCTATGTGGGGGACACCATTTATGGAAAACCATGGCCTACAAAATTCTCAGGGATGGGTATTACTGGCCTTCTCTATTCACTGATGTATGTGCAAAAATCAGAGCTTGCATCAAATGCAAGAAATTATCTGGGAAGCAACAACTCAAGTCTCTTCCATTGAACCCGATACTAGCTTCAAGACCCTTTCAGCAGTGGGGCCTAGAATTTATTGGGGAAATTCATCTTGCTTCAAGTGGTCAACACAAATGGATTTTAATTGCAACAAATTATTTCACCAAATGGATAGAGGCTATCCCCACCAGGAATGCTTCCCATAGGGTTATAATTGGTTTTCTGTAGGATATTATAGTAAGGTTTGGTTACCTGACCAGAATCGTCATTGACAGTGTTGCATCCTTTAAGGATAAACCATTGATCAAGCTTTGTGAGCAGTTCGGGATTACATTGATCCACTCTACCCCCTATTACCCCCAAGGCAATGGATTAGCAGAATCCTCTAACAAAAGCCTGGTAAAGATCATCAAAAGACTGCTAGAGGATAACAAGAAAGCATGGGATTCAAAGCTCAAATTTTCTCCGTGGGCTGATAGAGTGACAACAAAGTGGTCCTTGGGAATCTCTCCTTTCCAATGTGTATATGGGATTGAATCAATTTTTCCTTCTCAACTCGCCTTGCCTGTGGCGAAGTTCTTCCAAGACTGCCAGGAAGAGCCTGATGACATGATCAGGAGGATTCATCAACTGATAAAAGTGTAGCAGACTAGAGAGAAGATAATGGATAGAGAACATGATTGTTAACGAAGGATCAATCAGGCCTTTGACATGAAGAACAATAAGGATGATTTCCAGCTGGGAGATCTGGTACTCAAATGGGATGCGCCTAAGCAGGACAAGGGAACGCATGGTAAATTCGAAGCCCTTTGGATCGACCCCTTCAAAATCTCTGAGAGGTTCTCAAATAACACTTATAGGTTGCAAAATTTGGAGGGAGATGAAGTTTTTGATGGCCCTGTAAATGGGCACTTCCAGAATTTTTTTTTTGTTTAAATCCGCAATCGACTTCCCACCAATGTAAATACCATCTCTGTTTTACATTTGTTTTATTTTTAATCCAAGACTCCACAACCCAACACCGAGGCACTGGAGACACGAAGAAAGTTCTTAGAGCCTCACAGGGAGGACTCTATTCCCCATGGAGCCTAATGTTATCACATAAACTTGTCAGGGTCTCCTGAGTCTGTGTTTTCTACCTAGGTTTGTAATTTTGCTTGTTTCTCTCCTTTTGCAGACTTGATCGTAAGTTTGCATTTCGGCTCATAGTTTTCAACTATTTGTCTTCACCCGTTTGATATACTTGTTTTTCCTTAGCAGCTTGCCTGAGAAATATCGACCCTTAGCCTTCATGTTTTCCCCAAGGTCGATCACCCCTATTTTTGCCTCTGCCACTGATCCTTTTGTTTTCCCAAGCCCTCAACCAGTCATCCGAGTAATTGTTCATAGGTCATGGTCATGACCACCAAGTGAAACACTTGAAGCGGTTTGATGCGGACTCAAATCAAGTGAGCGAGCAAGATCAGATCGATGGTGAAAATACACCAGGAAGATCAGATCGATGATGATCGGAAGATCAGATCGATGATGATCGGGTGATCAGGATCCTGCAGTTGCACGAAATATAGCGCTAGAGGTCCGAAATCATGAGGTCCATCCTAGTCGTTGGTGCTGCGATGGGCACGTGGTGCGCTATCAGTGTTTCATGGTTTCACGAGATGGAGCGGTCAAGGAGAAAGTCATCAGAAATTGCGAAATGTGAAATCGCAATACGATCTTATCCGTTGATCAAAGAAGAGAGATGGACCGTTGGATCAACTTTTCTCGATTTCATGAGTCAGGATGGTAAGAGGGAAGAGTTTTGAATATTTGCGAAGTGCGATGTCCAAAGTGTCGATGTTGTCTGGGATGTCCAATCAAAGGGGACACGTGTCACCTGATCTGAGCGTCGCAATTTCACGACTCAGAGGTTTGAGTATAGAACACAACATGAGTTCGCGAAACGCAAAATTGCGACGCGCCTGAGATAAGCACGAGGTCATGGCCTGAGGTCACGCGGGGCAAGGAAAAGAGCTGCGCCAAGAAACAAAGCACCCAAGTCGGTCACCGAGAAAGATTTGCATGGCCTCAAGATGCCAGAATTGACTTAAAGAGTCGTGAGCTTGCCTGGAAAATTCATGGGTGTCAGGTCTCACCCTGATCCCGATGAAAGTAGTTAATGAAAATGGGGAAGGTGGTTGAAACTTGTTTCACCACATAAATGGAAAGCATGGAAAATCTGGTCGTGGAGGGCAGACTGTCAGCCGAAAGTTCCCTGTCATGGATTTTTGCGTGAAGCCCATACTGATCTGATCTTGCATCTGATAGAAGAATGCAAGTGTAGTCTGACAGAAGAATATGCAGACGAAAAGATTAAATGCAATGACTAGAGTGTGCTTCTGAAGGGAGCCAGAGTATAAATACTCATTTTTGATATTTTGTTAGGGTCAATGGTAGAGAAAAGCTCCTGAATTGTAAAGTCTTAATGAAGCTTTTGATTTTCTTGCTATGTATCTGTGTTTGAGATTTCTTGTTTAATGACAGTCAGCTTCCTTACTCCCTCTTGTTTCCTTCTGATGCTGAAAGAGTTCATGATTGACTGATTCACTTGAATTATTGTGACTGCATTATGATGGATGTTCGATTGTAGTGCTGTTATAATTCCTTTCATTTTCTTTATGATTTGAACTCAAGAAGATCATGAGTTTGAGTTTTTCTTCTTTGGGCTGCTGGAAGACTCGATGTCCACGACAGACCTCTACATTCCTCACCAAAGTCTTCCTCCTACTCACCCTTACTACAACCTACTGATTGAAGATAAACTAGACCTCACCTTCTTGTGCATATAAGTCCAGTTTTCCGAGTTAAGACGATATTTTCTTGAGATTGCACCCATTTGACCCTTTTATAACGAACCTATGACATAAAATACTGATGGGTATCAAGCTTACCTCTGCCGCAATCCAGGGGTGACTTCTGGTGCTAACACATACTAACACACGTTCTCACATGTTCACATGCTAAAAACCATGTCATTTTAAAATATTTGTGTTATGATTTATGGGATTTGTGTTGGAAGACATTAAAGTGGAGCAACCTTCCACATGGGGTGCTTTACTGAAATGTCATTGAGTTTTTGCAAAATGACAATATGGTTTTTCTAAGGCTAATAAATTTAAAGCGAGTATGTAATCAAATGTTTGCCTATATAATATGGAACAAGGCTTAATAAATTTAAAGCCAATATGTAATCAAGTGTTTAATTGGTTAAAGAATTGGAGCACTTTGGCTTGCAATACACTAGCATTCTCATTTTAAATCATCTCAGGTCAATAAATATAGGCTATTTACCTTTCTGGGTAGATGGCGTTAAGCAATTGTAGAAAAAAACATATTTCTCAACAATTTGTGGAAGCCAATGTAAGATGAGTAGTTTTTAGAGGCCAACACAAGATGACATGAAGAGTGTCAACTTAGATTTATTGTTGTCTCGATATGATAAAATCCATGCCAGATGCATAGTAAAAGTGATGGATTTACTTCAAATACATTACTCATTTTCCAAGAGAATAAAAAAGATGAGTAATGGTTGGCTTAGATTGAGTACACCGAGTACCTACTCTATCCTGACATTGTTACGTTGATTTGTTAATGGTAGTTCACAACAATGGAGAATGAGGACAATGGAAAGTTAGAGTTTTGAACAATATTGACAAAAACTAAGTCTTTGGAAGCCTCTTCAAACTGCATATCTTTATGAATCACACTAAATTGGGAAGACTAAAAAGTGATGCACCATTTCATAGAAACACTTATTCTTTGGTAACTATAAACATCCTTTCTCTAATATGAAAAACCCGATGTTTTAATTTATTCAATATAGATGTTGATTATGACAATTCAGTCTCTAAATGATGATGCTTTATTGTTGCTATTAGGTCAATGGTTCAAGTCTCACGGGGAAAGAGCAAAATGGTGGAGAGAGAAAACTTATGCGGGTTTCGTTTCTTGGAAGACATAATATTTGTTTATGGGACATCAAGCATGATGGCAATGGGGTGTCATATTGCATTATCCCTTCAGGATGTAGTGTAAGCATAAACATCTTCGCAATTTGTGCAAAGAGATGCAACTCCAAAGATTTCTTTGTTGCTAGCTTGAATGCAATGGTTTTATGTTGAAGTTTACTAGTAGGCTCATAAGAGCTCAATTACAATAAGTAATTACTACATAGTACCAATTTATAGAACAAAAATGTATTCTTATTGGCAAACCAATTTCTTTGATTATAAACATTGTTTATTGCTTGGTTGATTAGATGTTGTATCATAGACATAAACAACTACTACCTCATCATAAGATTTGTGGCAAGGTTGAATGAGAACAATATTGCCAAGTATAAGAACACTAAGAGTTGGTCGAAATAAATTAATTGTAATATAGTAGTCAAGCAAGGTTATCCCCTGTGCCCTACCCTTTTCGGAATATACATTGACAAGTTAGAAGATAGTTTGGAAGAAGCATGTTGTTTCAGCCCGAATCTCAATGGTATAGTCATCATCGTATTTTTTTACGCCAAAGATATTGTTTTTATGGTAAGTAGTCTCTATGATCTCAAAAAGCAACTAAGAATCCTCAATGATTTCCACTCTAGTATGGGTCTCACAAAATGAAATTTATGATAATTAAATCCAAAAAGATTGTTAGGGACCTAACCCCTCACGTAGGTAGAATAATATATTTCCATGTAATAAAGGTCAATATTAATAAGGCCTAGCAATAAGGAAGAATAGGTCAAATGTAAGAATACCTAATAGAAGCTTCCGCTTCTAGAAGAATCTTCCTCTAGATTGTTCTTTTGGATAAACATATTTATTATAAATAGGAGTAGAGGGTATGCAAAGTTTTGTCTTAGATATTATTGTAATAGAGCTCTGCTTTGTTGGAGGTTGCCCCCTCGAAGAAGCAAGTGAACATTGCTCTCATTAATCAAAGTGCTCTTTCTGGTGTTATTCTGGTATTATTTTTGTATTATTGTGGTGTTGTTATGGTTATATCATTGTTTATCTGCCATTTCTAGCTAATTATTTCTGTTATGCATACTATTTTATATCTGGAATATTACAAGTGGTATTAGAGCACCTTCCTCGACAGAAAATTGTGGGTTAATTTTTTTTTCCAGGGTAGAGACACATTTCAACGTCTTTAAGCTACAAAGATCTGTCGTTATGTGCATAAAACCGCGGTCGGGGATTCATACATGTAGGAAATACAAGTGGTATTTAGCACATATTTATTGGCCACCCTTGTAACCCCTGTTGGCACCCCTTCGAGTTGTAACACATTAGATAACACCTATATACGGATCGACCTAGATCTCCTGAAGCCCTCCATAGATAAACTGATCGACTGTCTGATTGCTATAGTGCCACCAATAACAACACTTAGGAAGATACTCTCTAGTACGTAAGTAGCCGGGTAGTACGACTAAGGGCACGGTCTAGCCTCCTTAGTTGGTTCCCTGAGATATTGGGCCGAGTACTATTGTTGGACCCTACATGTATATCAGAGAGCTATAGCACAAGGAAAACCCTTATCTGTAGAACCCTTGAATACCCTAACCCTTGGGATGGAAACAAAAACAAAACAAACAAGATATATTGCCGCATGACCTCTGATCCATCCTCTCTAAACATCAAGTGGTTTTTCCCACTACCCAAGGACTCCCTCCTTCCCATGGTGTTCATGATAATTCCATTCCCCTTGTCCCCGGAAGCCTTCCTCCCAATATCCGTCTCTATCGTCATCCCTTTTCCAAAAAAAAATGAAATTGAGAAAATTGTTCAAGAATTTCTCAACGCAGGTGTTATCTGCCCTAGTACGAGCCCCTACTCTTCTCTTGTGGTCATGGTCCTTAATAAAGAAGGTTCTTGGTGCATGTGTCCCGACTTCCGCGCCCTCAACAAACTCACCATTAAAGACAAATTTCCCATTCATGTCATTGATGACCTCTTGGATGAATTGAGTGGCGCCCAGTTCTTTACTAAACTTGATCTTCGTTTTGGCTACCACGAGATACGTATGAACAAGGCAGACATTCCTAAGACTGCATTTAAAACTCATGAGGGCCACCATGAGTTTTTGGTTATGCCCTTTGGCTTGTGTAATTCTCCCTCCACTTTCCAAAGCCTCATGAATCATGTCTTTCGTCCTTTTCTCCGTCATTTTGTCTTAGTTTTCTTTGATGATATCCTCATCTATAGTAAAAGCTGGACAACCCATCTTGCTCACGTGGATCGAGTTCTCCATCTACTCTCTTAGCACCAACTTTTCCTCAAACAATCTAAATGTGATTTTGGCGCCTTAGAAGTCGAGTACTTGGGTCATATTGTTGGCAAGGTCGGTGTCAGGGTGGATCCTAAAAGATTTAAGCTATGCAATATTGGCCTCACCCAAAGACTCTCAAAAGCTTGCGTGGATTTCTGGGTTAACAGGTTATTATCACAAGTTTGTTAAGAATTATGGAAATATTGTGACACCTCTCACCACTCTCCTTAAAGAGAATTCTTTCACTTGGACTCTAACAGCTTCTCAGGATTTTCAAACCTTGAAGATGGCCATGTGCACCACTCTAGTCCTAGCCCTTCTTGATTTCACAAAGACCTTTGTCCTGGAATGTGATGCTTCCAGGAAAGGAATTGGAGCAGTCCTTATGCAAGAGGGTCGACCTTTGGCCTTTACCAACAAACAACCGTTAGAGCGAAATTTGGGCAAATCAATCTATGAAAAGGAAACGTTGGCTAGTATGCATGCCGTGGATCTTTAGCGCCCATATCTATTGGGGAAAGGCTTCCAAATTAAGACACATCATCAAAGCCTCAAGTATTTTCTGGAAGAACGCCTTTCCTCCCTAGAGCAACAAAAATGGGTGAGTAAGCTCTTTGGATATGATTATGAGATCATTTACAAGAAAGACAAAGACAACATGGTTGTTGATGCACTTTCCAGAGAATATGAAGATGAAAGGTCCCTTTTCTCTCTCTCCTTCATTGTACCAGATTGGCTCCAAGATGTTCGCTAGGAATGGCTACACGATCCCAAAAGTTCGCATCTGATACAACAATTGTAGGTCAATTCTCCAGTTTCCCCAGGGTACTCTTGGCTTAATGATGAGCTTCGATACAAAGGCCGTTTTTATTTAAGTAAACAGTCAAAACTTAAATCCACGATACTTTTCGAGCTTCATTCTACACCCATCGCTTGGCACTCAGGGTTTACAAAAACCTATGACCGGGTCAAACGTCCTTTTTTATGGGATGGTATGAAACATGACGTTCACAATTTTGTGACCGAATGTGATGTTTGTCAATGCAACAAGGGAGAAACAATCAAAGCTCCTAGCACACTACAACCACTTCCGATTCCACCTGCTATTTGTAGGGATATCTCTATGGATTTTATTGTAGGCTTACCTAAATCAGACAATAAATCAATCATCATGGTGGTAGTTGATCGTCTTTCCAAGTATGCTCATTTCTGTGCTCTTCAACACCCATTTATAGCCTCCACAGTGACTCAAATTTTCATGGATCAGGCCTTCAAGCTTCATGACATGCCTCATTATATTGTTTCTAATCGCGACCCAACTTTCACAAGCAATTTTTGGCAAGAACTGTTCAAGCTACAAGGCACCCAATTGCATCTCAACACAACTTATCATCCCCAGACTAATGGTCAAACTGAAGTTGTCAACAAGTGTTTGGAAACATATTTGAGGTGTTTTGCATTGGAAAGAAAAAACCAGTGGGCTCAAAGGTTACCACTAGTTGAATGGTGGTACAACACTTCTTACCATACAACTACCTGCATGACTCCTTTTGAAGCGGTATATGGACAAAATCCACCTTCAGTTCTCTCATACTTTTAAGGTGTCTCGAAGGTCTAGGCGGTTGACCAAACACTTACAGTGCGAGAGGCTATTCTCTGTACCCTCAAAGAGAGTTTGGTCATGGCCCAAAATCTCATGAAGCAACAAGTAGATCAAGGTTGCTATGAACGCCAATTTGCAGAAGGAGATCAGGTGTTTCTTCGACTGCAACCTTACAAAAAAAATTCCCTCAAGGATGACCATTGTCAGAAACTAGCGCCCAAATTTTATGGTCCTTATACTATTCTCAAGCGTGTGAGACAGGTGGCCTATCAGTTATCTTTGCCCAGTCATTCAAAGCTCCATCCTGCTTAAAGAAGGTGATTGGAACTAAGTGCCAAACTCAAACCAACCTTCCCAAGTTGGACGAAGAAGGCTCCATTTGGCTACAATCACAAGCAGTTTTGGACCAGCATGAGCGTCATCTGCATCAACGCACCATCAAGGAATTGTTAGTCCAGTGGAAAGATAGAACTCCAACAGATGCCACTTGGGAACCATCTACCATTTTGCAACAATTTCCTCATCTCAAGCCTTGAGGACAAGGCTGTTTTTAAGAGGGAGGACATGTTAGGAACCTAACCCCTCACGTAGGTAGAATAATATATTTCCATGTAATAAAGGTGAATATTAATAAGGTCTAGCAATAAGGAAGAACAAGTCAAATGTAAGAAGACCTAATAGAAGCTTCCGCTTCTAGAAGGATCTTCCTCTAGATTGTTCTTTTGGATAGACATATTTAGTATAAATAGGAGTAGAGGGTATGAGAAGTTTTGTCTTGGATATTATTGTAATAGAGATCTGCTTTGCTAGAGGTTGCCCCCTCGAAGAGGCAAGTGAACATTGCTCTCAGTAATCAAAGTACTCTTTCTGGTGTTATTATGGTATTATTGTGGTGTTGTTATGGTTATATCATTGTTTATTTGCCATTTCTAGCTAATTATTCATGTTCTGCATACTATTTTATATTTGAAATATTACAAAGATCACTCATGACACTTCGTATACGACAACGACAACTTGGGGGAAGTGCCTTCATACAAATACCTTGAAATCAATATTCATCAGAAGCTAGAACTACAACATTGAGAAAATGATAAATGGAGGGTGGAAAGATTATTATGGGCTTGAAAACAATTATAAATCAATGGACCTTTGGATTTGGGATAAGAAAAAACTCCTTTTTTAGACTCTCATCATTCCTGCTATTTTATATGGATGTGAGGTTTGGGGATGCAATATCTCTAGAGAATCATGGAGAAAGATAGAGCAACTCCAAAAGAATTTTATAACTTATAATTTCAAAATTAAAGTCAATACACCCTATCCAATCCTCCTCATATAAGTGAGCACTTCCTTCATTGAGATGACTAGGTACCTAATGTACAAGAACAAAATAAACAACATGGAAGACAAGAGGCTTCCCAAAATATCTTCAAACTCCAGCCAAAACCACCTACGACTCAAGTGGGGATGGCATAAAGATGCCAAGTCTTGGCTAAATTATTGGGGAATAAAGGGATAAAGCATTATGTAGAATAACGATACTATTTTTTTTCCACGAAAAAAAAAAACCGTGTTTTTTTTCATCCGAGGAGACAAAATTACATTCTGTAGGTGCCATATAGCACTGATCATCTGGAATATACATCAGATGATTCATGGCCACAACCGACTAAGAATAACTCCAAAAACAAAAATGAGCTTCATCTAAAAAAAAAGGTTCATAACACAGTGAGTATACATAAAATTTTGACAAAAAACAGAGCTCAAGTAAAGAGCATCAATAGCATAGATTTAAGGTTTGTAGCTTATGGACATAGTAATTGTCGCAGCAAGTAATTTTCAATGGTTTTGATTACATTTTACATACATGATTTGATATGTTTTGAAAGTCGAATCCACAAAAAGAAAGAGTGATATTGGGTTGGCTGAATGAAGTTTTCTAAGAAAGGCCTATGGTAAGAATAATGATACTATTAAAAACATTGTTACATCTAAATTTAAGAAGAAATTGTGAAGCGATCAAGAATTAGAGGATAAAAGAAAATTAAGATATCGTAAGGAGGTGGTTAACCCTAATCTAGAAGATCAAAAGTATCTCTTTGCTTCGACAAGTGCAAAGAAGAAAAACAACATTGCTTAAATACGAACAAATTCTCACGAGCTCCATAGCAAAACTGGGCATTGGACAATTCCCAAAACGTCGTGGGTTGAAAGACCATGTCATCTTTGTGACACTAAGTGGGTTGAAGATGAAAAACACCTTTTCTTAAATTTTCATGCATATACCTAAATTAGATCCCAATTTCAAAAGATTTGTCACAATACCAACCTTCCCAACCTTCTAACTCAACAAAAATAGGTAATCTTGAAACACTTCTCTTAATGCTTTTCGAGCACATAAATAAAATTCTAAATAAATCCAAATAATTTCGTAAATTTCTTAAGATTGAATAGACTAAATATGCTTTTAATGAATGTTAATCATTATTATCTTCATCATTATTTATATATATATATATATATATATATAATTAAATTAATGAAAAAAATTTAAATTAATGAAAACATTATTTTATATTTTATTTTTTACACAATGTAAATTAATACAAAATTATTAATAACGTTGTATTAGATTTTTTTTATAACGAAACAAAATCGTACAACTTTGACTCATGACCGATTATTATATTACACACTTTGACAAATAATGATCAAACTTTATTATATTTTTCACGACCTGAGTTAAAAAAGAGACAACTTATAAACAAGACTTCTCTACATGTGTTATGGAAGGACGCATATTCCAACATTTATTATTTATTACTCATGCCCAAAAATATCCAAACAAAATATTATTTGGTCTAAGTTGACTATTTCAATTTAAAGTAACCAATCGTGATTTGTCATGTTTATTAAGCGAGAAAACGAAAAACGTCAATGTGAGGGATAACATTGCCATGTTTGAAGATTTGAGTAGGGTTGCCATGTTTCAATACACTGAAAGCTTAAACCAAAGTTAATGTTTATCCCCTTCTCCAATCTTTTCTCTTATATGTGCCTTTCTAGTTTGGATGATGAAGTTTTTATTAAAACATTTTAATTTGGTGTATGCAAATTGATACAAAATTATTATTTTAATCAAAGTTTTTACAGATCATATAATTTTCTAACCCAAATTTTATTTTTTTATCCGAACTTCTTATTTTGAGGTTCTATTTGGCCTTATATCGAGGCAAACTTAGGGTAAATTTTACATTGATGAGAGAGTTTTGGATAGTAAGGATTAATGCTGACATCATGTCTAGCATTAGTTCCTAACATTAATTGTGTCTAGCATTAGTTCCTAACATTAATTGTTAGGCTTCCTCTCATATTTATTGCCTCTAATGTTTATTAGTATTAGTTCCTAACATTAACTGTTAGGCTTCCTCTCATATTTATTGCCTCTAATGTTTATTAGATAGTTACTTTGATTACGCGTACAAAGTGCTATCATGACACATATGTGTGTCTTGTTGAACGTGTCATCAGACAAGCACAACCAATCCTCTATTTCATTCTCCCTTTTCTTTCTACTTTGACGTCTTTCTCCCAATGGTCCATCTGAGAACTACCCTTTTGTTGTGCCAACTTCTTCATTTGTTGGGTGCATGTTTCTTCATTCACGACTTATTTGGCCTCATATCAAGGCAAACTTAGGGTAAATTTTACACTGATGAGGGAGTTTTGAGAGAGTTTTGGATAGTAAGGATTAATGCTAAACATCATGTCTAGCATTAGTTCCTAACATTAAATGTTAGGCTTCCTCTCATATTTATTGCCTCTAATGTTTATTAGATAGTTACTTTGATTACACGTACAAAGTGCTATCATGACACATATGTGTGTCTTGTTGAACTTGTCATCAGACAAGCACAACCAATCCTCTATTTCATTCTCCCTTTTCTTTCTACTCCAACGTCTTTCTCCCAATGGTCCGTTTGAGAACTACCCTTCTGTTGTGCCAACTTCTTCATTTGTTGGGTGCATGTTTCTTCATTCACGGCTTATTTGGCCTCATATCAAGGAAAACTTAGGGTAAATTTTACATTAATGAGAGAGTTTTGGATAGTAAGGATTAATGCTAGACATCATGTCTAGCATTAGTTCCTAACATTAAATGTTAGGCTTCCTCTCATATTTATTGCCTCTAATGTTTATTAGATAGTTACTTTGATTACACGTACAAAATGCTATCATGACACATCTGTGTGTCTTGTTGAACGTGTGTGTCTTGTTGAACGTGTCACCAGACAAGCACAACCAATCCTCTATTTCATTCTCCCTTTTCTTTCTATTTCATTCTCCCTTTTCTTTCTACTCCGACGTCTTTCTCCCAATGGTTCGTCTGAGAACTACCCTTCTGTTGTGCCAACTTCTTCATTTGTTGGGTGCATGTTTCTTCATTCACGGATTTTGTTCTTCATTTATTGGGTGCATGTTTCTTCATTCACGACTTGGGACCTGCAGGTGAACAAATAAATAAGTAATACTCAATATAACAGTAACCTCTCATAAAATAGATTATGTCTTCAATTTGCACTTCATTTAAATGTTGTTTTTCTAATAAAATAGATTATGTCTTCAATTTGCACTTCATTTAAATGTTGTTTTTCTACATTTAGAGATCATCTAAACTGACATCCATTTTTTTCATTTTGAATACGAAAACAGGTGATAGAACCATCATAATGCCATTAGAACTTTCATGCAACAAGAAGCCAAAATAATCTTTCTAGAAATTGAGGTATTTATGGGGTCGATTTTTGTAGAAAATTAGACAACCATGCCTCCTACTTGTATATCTATTTGAATAGATGAGAAAATCAAGCATATGAGTCCACATACCTTCTTGTTCCAACTTCTATTCTCCTGGTTAGTCCACATACCTTCTTGTTCCAACTTCTATTCTCCTGGTTACTTATCCTATCCAACAGACCCTGTAGTTAAAGCCATTGAAACCCCATTAATGAGGGCCTAATGAGTGACTGAGTAGAAGTCTTGTGCAAGCTACCAGTAGAAGGCCCTTGCACGTGGAAATGATACTAGTTCAAATTCTTTTACCTCTGCATCCTTTGCAACTTGCCATTTGTAACCATCAAACAAACTGTGTCAAAGGCAGAGTGTTAAGCCACTTAATAATCCAAAAATTGCATAGCAACAAAAAACAAACCTAGTCCTAAAGCCCTACTAGGTAGTAGCAGAGAAAGGAGTACAACCACTTGCAGATGCATATGCAATTATAAACCCATCACCTTGTGCAGATACGTCAAATGCAGGTCCCATTTACTCAATTTCCCAAGCAAAAGCACTAGTAGAGGTACTGGCAGCTAAGGTAGTAATTTACCTTGAATCCACCCCATTTTACCTGAACCAGCTGAAAAAAAAGGAAGAAAAACACTCGAGGCACCAACCCAACGAAGGAGGAGGTTCCTCAACCACTTGAAAAATCAATTCTAACCATCTGCAAAGAAATGTGTGATGAGATTAAGGCCATGGCAATGATTCTATTAAGTAGGTTATAAAATTTGCCACGATGTATGCAAACACCATTCTATATAAATTTACATAGGGTTTCAGCACCATAACAACTGTAGTAATTGTAGATTTGTTTAAAAACAGATTCCTCAATAAACAATAACCTCATTGTTTTCGTTAGAGAGTTTATTTTGCATTTGTGCCTTCAATTTCTCGGCGGCCTCGAGAAGCCCTACGTGGGCACAATCTATCTTCTTTGAGCCCACAGTCTCTTGGCCTCTCGCATACCTGTAAACCCAAATTAATGCCGCCCCCCGGTCTCCCCGATGGTCACCGCCGCCATAAACATAGCGACAGAGAGTGTGATAGTGGCGGCCATAAGTAGAATGATGAGGCTGAGCAATAGAAAAACGGGGGTCAGTACTAACAGAAGCACTACGGTGTCCACTAAAGCCAAGGCCGTAAAAAAGGCGAGAACACTGCCGCCCATGACCATGAATAACAACATGATATTTGTGTGCAGTCGAGGGCGTATTCCATAACGCCCTCGCTCTTCTGCTGCGCTTCCTCCATCTCGGAACCACCCACCGCCCAGTGGCCGTTTCGGGAAGCTCTTCACAGAGTTTTGCGATTCAAGTTAAATAATCGCATCCCTTTAAGTTGTTATGCTGTATTCGATCTTGAGACTCAGACTGTACTAATGAGTAACTCGACGACCATTAATATAGAAAATTAGGAAGTGGGATTTATGGGGATTAATATTGTCTGGTTTGTGGGAAAGGGAAGAGTCTTTGGGTTGTGTGGCGATCATGGCCGAAACGAGGCATGCAACAAAGAAATTTTTTGGGACATGTGTCTGTGATCGTGGAAGGACTCAGGCCCCACCAAAAACAACAGATTTCGTTGCAAGGCTGTCAATCCTAGTTATAGATACAAACCCAATTGACCGAGATTATATTTAGGGTGCAGTTGTGTTTTATTAAGTACTAAATAAAAGGAAAAAACAAAAGCAACTGTGATAAAATTTATAAATTGATTTAATCTTATATACTCTTTGGAAATGCGGAAATTGCATTGTACATTGTGTATTCCATTATTATTAGTTGTGTTATGGGATTATAGCAATGGGTTTTTTCTTTTAATGTGACATTAATTTACCTTTTACCATAAAATTGTGTATGCAATGTAATGTTTAACATAGGAAAACAAATGTATATTTTTGGATATAATAAAAATATTTGGGTTTTTCATTTCTAATTGGTTGATAGAATTGAAGTGTTATTGCTCCCTTCACGTCTTTCAATATGTAGAATTAATTACATAATCAATGAATTTCACCAATCACCACATCTAAATATAAAAAGTCGTACTATGTATTTATTATTATGCATTATTATATTTATATTATATTTATTATTATATTTATATTATATTTATGAATATTATAATTCCATTCAACTTACGGTTCATTATACATTTTGAATAACAAACAACCCTCAATTATTATCTTTTGACAAAAAATATTCATTACTTGTGCATTTAGTTATATTAAGCTTCATTGTTCAACATGTATTTCCCAACTAACTTGGGAGGGACTGCGTTGCCATGCAACCCTTGTTACAATTGCACTTATAAAGTAGAAGTATTTTAGACCATACCACGTTCACTTAGCATATAAAAATTAAAAAAATTACATTAATGCAATACAATATATACAAGAATATAATAACATCTCCTGTGGTTGTGTACTAAAAATGCCATGGGAGTGCTCACTTAGATATGAGATCGCATTACATGCCTACCATGTTAAATAAGAAAGACATTTTGAAGCAACTTTTAGGACACTTAGTATTGATCAATAATTGGCGCTAGCAGAGATATGTTATAACTGCTTGCATCACATCGGGTTTCTTGAATGAATTGAACTAATAGCAATTCTAAGATAAGTAAAAGAATAGCAAGAAAGCACAGGTTCATTGTTGAATATCTCTTCGCTGCTGAAGGACTTGGTCGAGCATATCGAAAGGGGTCTCCTCTCTGGCACGGGAAGAGTTTTTCATAGATTGATTGGGTCGTGACTAGGTTCTATTTCTAACTGAATCAACTTAGTCCACATCAGAATAGGCACCCTATGAGCTCCCCGCTAATATATTCCCACTAAGCTATTCCAACTACAACCTTTGAGAAAAACAAATTTCCTCCACCACAATTGGCAGGGACTTGTTGCCTTTGTAGCCCCACTTGTTATATTAGGTATTGTGTTAGAAGGAGAAAAATATATAGGGTGTTCAGGGTTGTTGGTTTAATTTTTATTGATATTATTTCAATATTTTGGCGTGGACAATAATCTATTTATAATAATTTATTTACGATTCCTAAGGGGTAGATTTTCATTTTTAACAGATGGTTTTAGATCTTGATCTATTAACTTATTTTCTTATGTCTGAAAACAATGAATTCTTTACTAAGCAAATATAGTTTTCAATCACACTCCAAATTCATTATACACAAAGTCTTCATTCCATTAAATAGAATTTATTATTTTAAAATATTTCCTTTTCAATTTTTAATATCTAGAATAAATTAATCATCTACAATAAAATATAATATTACAAATCAAAGCTAAAATACAATTTATATGTATGTGTATAAATAACAAAATGTTTGATTACAATTTTACCTACAATATTCTTTTCTTTTCTCTATGTATGTTCATTATGATGCTTCTATAATTATGATACTGTGAAGTTTTGATTTATATCAAAGTTGTGTTGGGCACGGCTGTTTGTTGTTTACAATATTATAATTATGATACTGTGAAGTTTTGATTTATATCAAAGTTGTGTTGAACATTGTTGTTGGTTGTTTATGAGATATAATAAGTCTATATTTGTTTGACGCAAGTTGTTTAACACTTTCATGTGTATGTGTTTTAGGTTATATATATTAAGAGTGAAAGATATTAATTAACATGCATGAGGATTTTTTAGAATATTCAATTGATAAAGTAGATTTTATAAAATAAAAATTACATAAGTATGTATTGAAACATTTTTAAAAATTTACTTCTATGATTATAAAGTGTGAAAATCTACATTTTAATGTAATTAATTGATTTGCATTCTTTTTTAAGAAAACATCATTATATGGATTTCTTGGAATAATTGATTGACTTGTTTTGTCTTCCAAGAAATTAACAACTTAACCAAAAATATAAGGATGTAGGAATATTGTTGGCTAAGGGAGCTAAACTACACACATTTTAATTTATAGATATATGTGGAAAATTTAGAAGTGCTTGGACTTGCTCATGTCCACATTATCTCGAGCTTGCATTTTAATGATTCAAGAGTGCATTTTCCTAAATTGTTTCAATAAGAACAACTTTGTCTTATGGCACACGATGAAAAGGATATGTAGAGAATTACATGTAGAAAATAGATAATCTTGTAAAACTTGATTTGGTTCTTTAATTTAACCTCAACATCATGTGAGGGATAACATTGCCATGCCTGAAGATTTGAATAAGGTTACCATGTTTGAAAACACTGAAAGGTTAAACCAAAGTTAATGTTTATCCCTTTCTCCTCTCTTCTCTATATATGTCTTTCTAGTTTAGATGATGTACTGCTTATCCCTTCTCCTCTCTCTCCCCATATACATGTCTCTTCTATTTTAGATGATGAAGGGCATCAAGCTCATTAAAACATTTTTGTGATTATATATATATATATATATATATATATATATATATATATATATATATATATATAGGTATTATGTTAGACGGAGAAAAATATATAGGGTGTTCAGGGGTTGGTTTAATTTTTATTGATATTATTTCAATATTTTGATGTGGACAATAATTTGTTATTTATAATAATTCATTTACGGTTCTTAAGGGGTAGATTTTCATTTTTGACAGATGCTTTTGGGTTTTGGGTCATTAACTTGTTTTCTTATGTCTGAAAAAGATGAATTCTTTACTAAGAAAATATATCTTTCAATCACAGTCCAAATTCATTATACACAAAGTCTTTGTTCCACTAAATAAAATTTATTATTTTAAAATATTTCCTTTTCAATTTTTAAGCAGTAGTCTAAACTTTGTATCTTTTGGCAGTTTTTCAGTGATTTTTTTCAATTTGATTTTGTCCGAAATCTGGTGAGGAATGGTTCAATCTGCAGATTTGAGTGGCTAAGTTTGTATTATCCAAGTGCCTAAGGGGTTTTTCAGCACACTAAATCCATTTATGCATTCAGAAATGCAATTTAAATAACATAAAATAGAGTTTTTGTCGAGATTTACATTGCCGGATTCCGTCCAAAAAACCCAAAAGGTAGAACGTTTAACCAACGCCAATTTTTAATATCTAGAATAAATTAATCATCTACAATAAAATATAACATTACAAGTCAAAGCTCAAATATAATTTATATGTATGTGTATAAATAACAAAATGTTGTCCATTGGATGTAGCTTCGGTGGTTGGGAGGAATGATAGTTACCCTCCCCACCCAAGTTCAATTCCTTGTAAGTGACATGTTATGCTCTTAAATGAGATATTCTGAAATACCCGCCCTCCCTATGTTCTCTCCCTATGTTCTCTCACGGATTCCAGAAAAATTTACGTGGAAGTAGCAAAGTTCTTGAACTTCTTAAGATCGAAAATACTAAATATGATTTTAATCATTATTATCATTATTATATTATATCTATATATTAAAATTTTTTAAATTAATGAAAACATTATTTTATTTTTTACACAATGTAAATTAATACAAAAATTATTAATTAAAATTTTTGTTTTAATGAAACAAAATCGTACACCTTTGACTCATGACCAATTATTATATGACACACTTTGACAAATAATGATCAAACTTTATTCCTCATGAGTCAAATAAAAATGAAACAACTTACGTAAATAAAACTTTATTTTTCACGCCTGAGTTAAAAAAGAGACAACTTATAAACAAGATTAGACTTCTCTACACGTGTTATCTGAATGGACGCATATTCCAACATTTATTATTTATTACTCATGCTTATTTGTTCCAAAATCCAAATAAAATATTATTTGGTCTAGGTTGACTATTTCAATTTAAAGTAGCCAATCATGATTTGTCATGTTTATTAAGCCAGAAAACGAAAAAAGTCAATGTGAGGGATAACATTGCCATGTTTGAAGATTTGAATAGGGTTGCCATGTTTCAATACACTGAAAAGCTTAAACCAAAGTTAATGTTTATCCCCTTCTCCAATCTTTTCTCCTCTCTTCTCTATATGTGCCTTTCTAGTTTGGATGATGAAGTTTTTGTTAAAACATTTTTGTGATTATATATATTTTTATTATATTAGGTATTCTGGTTGTTGGTTTAATTTTTATTGATATTATTTTAATATTTTGATGTGGATAATAATCTTTTATGTATAATAATTCATTTACTTTTTTAAAAGGTAGATTTTCATTTTTAACTAATGGTTTTAGGTCTTGGATCATTATTTTGTTTATTTATGTCTAGAAAAAAATGAATTCTTTACTAAGCAAATATAACTTTCAATCACACTCCAAATTCATTATACACAGAATTTGTTCCATTAAATGAAATTTATTATTTTAAAATATTTCCTTTTCAATTTTTAATATCTAAAATAAATTAATCATCTACAATAAAATATAATATTATATAATATTACAAATCAAAACTCAAAAATAATTTATATGTATGTTTATAAATAACAAAATGTTTGATTAAAATTTTGCGTGCTTGAAAAAGAGATAACATAAATGAAATATTCTTTTCTCCGTGTATGTTCATTATGATGCTTTTTATGTTCATTATGATGCTTCTATAAAAAAGAGATAACATAAATACAATTTTCTTTTCTCATGATGCTTCTACAATTATGATAATGTGAAGTTTTGATTTATATCAAAGTTGTGTTGGGCACTATTGTGTTTATGAGACACAATAAGTCTATAGTTATTTGAGAAAAGTTGTTTAACACTTTCATGTGCATGTGTTTTAGGTTATATACACTAAGAGTGAAAGATACTAATTAACGTGTATGAGGATTTTTTGGAATATTTAATTGATAAAGTAGATTTTATGGAATAAAAATTGCATTAAAGTATTGAAAAGTTTTTAAAAATTTACTTCTATAAAGTGTGAAAATCCACATTTTAATGTAATCAACTAAGAGTGAAAGATACTAATTAACGTGTATGAGGATTTTTTGGAATATTTAATTGATAAAGTAGATTTTATGGAATAAAAATTGCATTAAAGTATTGAAAAGTTTTTAAAAATTTTCTTCTATAAAGTGTGAAAATCCACATTTTAATGTAATCAATTGATTTTTTTTTTAATGTAATCAATTGATTTGCATTTTTTTTTAGAAAACATTATTATATGGTTTTTTTTGGAATAAATGATTGACTTGTTTTTGTCTACCAAGAAATTAACAACGTACCAAAAATATAACGATGAAGGAATATGGTTGGCTAAGGGAGCTAAACTACACACATTTTAATTTATAGATAGATGTGGAAAATTTAGAAGTGCTTGGACTTGGGCATGTCCACATTATCTCGAGCTTGCATTTTAATGCTTCAAGGGTGCATTTTCTAAATTGTCTTAATAAGAACAACTTTGTCTTATGGCACATCGAGCTTGCATTTTAATGCTTCAAGGGTGCATTTTCTAAATTGTCTTAATAAGAACAACTTTGTTTTATGGCACAAGATGAAAAGGGTATGTAGAGAATTGAATGTAGAAAATAGATCATTTTGTAGAACTTGATTTGACCTCAACATCATGTGAGGGATAACATTGCCATGTTTGAAGATTTGAATAGGATTGCCATGTTTCAAGACACTGAAAGCTTAAACCAAAGTTAATGTTTATCCCCTTCTCCTCTCTTCTCTATATGTGTCTTTCTAGTTTGGATGATGATCAACATCATGTGAGGGATAACATTGCCATGTTTGAAGATTTGAATAGGATTACCATGTTTCAAGACACTGAAAGCTTAAACCAAAGTTAATGTTTATCCCCTTCTCCTCTCTTCTCTATATGTGTCTTTCTAGTTTGGATGATGATGAAGGATGATGAAGGATGATGAAGTTTTTATTAAAACACTTTTGTGATTATATATATTTTTATTATATTAGGTATTAAGTTAGATGGAGAAAAATATATAGGTTGTTTAGGGTTGTTGGTTTAATTTTTATTGATATTATTTCAATATTTTGATGTGGACAATAACTTGTTATTTATAATAATTCATTTACGATTCTTAAGGGGTAGATTTTCATTTTTGACAAATGGTTTTGGGTCTTCGGTCGTTAACTTATTTTCTTATGTCTGAAAAAGATGAATTCTTTGCCAAGCAAATATATCTTTCAATCACATTCCAAATTCATTATACACAAAGTCTTTGTTCCACTAAATAGAATTTATTATTTTAAAATATTTACTTTTCAATTTTTAATATCTAGAATAAATTAATCATCTACAATAAAATAAAATATAACATTACAAGCCAAAGCTCAAATATAATTTATATGTATGTGTATAAATAACAAAATGCTTGATTAATCAAATTTTGCTTATCTAAGTGCTAGAAAAAGAGATAACATAAATAAAATATTATTTTCTGTATGTATGTTCATTATGATGCTTCTATAATTATGATATTGTGAAGTTTTAATTTATATCAAAGTTGTGTTGGACACTATTGTGTTTATGAGACACAATAAGTCTGTATTTGGTTGAGGCAAGTTGTTTAACACTTCCATGTGCAATTTGTTTAACACTTTCATTTGCGTGTGTTTTAGGTTATACATATTAAGAGTGAAAGATACTAATTAACATGCATGAGGATTTCTTGGAATATTCAATTGATAAAGTAGATTTTATAGAATAAAAATTGCGTTAAAGTATTGAAACGTTTTTAAAAATTTACTGCTATGATTATAAAGTGTGAAAATCCACTTTTTTTTTTTTGTAAATAAAAGTGAGAAACCTTTTATTAATAACATCTGTTTGCTATACAATGACACATGGTAGCCACCTAATCTGCCACAGGAGGAAAACCAGAATAGGTGGCTACATACTGTTCAATCGCTAACATAATCTGTTGAGCTCTAGCCTTGTTGGAACTGTAATAATTGCACAAACAATTACAAGAAGTTGTTGGAACCAAGTTCCTCCTTCCACCACTAAGGCTGGCTATGTACAGAGCTGCCATGACTAAAATTATACATACATAATAAGAAAAACCTGCTAAAGCAACTAGCTTGTTGTCGTTGTAAAATAGACCACCGACTTTGTAACTGAAATACGCAAAAAAAAAAACCTGAAACTGAAACCTGGGGTCTTCAATCCATCGCTGGGCCTGGTTGTCCATGAATAGTAAAGGCTAGGGTGAACCATTGTTTGCAAGTCGGGCATTTGGATTTCGGAGGAGCATCTGTGAGGGCCTCAAACAGAATTTCCATGCTTTGACTGAGGACACTCTGTGAATGCACCTGGTCGTCTTGCGTTTGCCTGATCTCAAAGAGGAGATGAAGGTTCTCCTGTCACACAACCACTACAACAACTTAGATTTTTTGTCTTTTTCTTCGAGGAACAGAGTCCTCGAGACTTCTATGGGGCCTAGCACAGACCCTCTCTTTCCTTATCCTCCTCCAAACGACCACAAGCTGGTCTTAGCGCAAGCGCCTTTCACATCTCGCGAGTCGGGAATCAAGACTCTCGACTCCCCTTTATCCAAACACCGATACCTGAGATGCTATACGGGTATGGCTCCCTCCTCCCTAACGCCTGCTACATGTAACTGTAGGCTAGGCCAAACACTAGCACCACTCGCAACCTCGCCAGTTGAGGTGTTGAGCTCTCGTGCTCCTCCTTCGTGAATCCCCGAGATGCGAGAGGTCAATGTTGCGTGGACTCTGCCAAAACGATGCGCACACGCCACTTGTCAACCCTGCTATACTCTGCTCACGAGCTATGTCACCGTCGCCCGTTGCACGAGACCTCGGCTCTCGACGTTTCGCGGCCTTAGCGATCAAGGTGCAGCTTCTTCATCCTGCGAAACCCCGAGCCACGATAAGTCAACAGTGGGTTGACTCTTTCCTAGTGTGACACGTGTCCACCACCGGTTACCCGCTTCCTAGGCTAAATATTAGTGCTACTCACATCTCGCAACTTCGTGAGTTGGAGTGTTGAGCCCTCATGCTCCTCCTTCGCGAGTTCCCGAGATATGATAAGTCAACAATTGGTTGACTCCTTCCCAGGCGACATGTGTCCATCACCTATCACCCGTTCCCACCTTTCTCTGGGCACTTATTGTTACGCCACCCATCAACCACGTGGTTCCCACTTACGGATGGGTCACGTGTTTGCACGAGCCCTCGGCGCTCGACACTTTGCGACTTCTACAATCGAAAAGAAACTCCCTCAAGTTCTGAAACCCTGATAGGCGATAACCACAAAAGTTCTTATCCAACGGTTCTCCCATGCCTTGGATCCAACAGTCACGATCACGTCGTGATATCGTGAATCGTGAGTTCATGCATCCCTACCCTTGACCACTCCAAGTTGTGAGTCATCGAAATGCTACTCTCCTACCTATACAAAGGCTAAGATCGACGGTCAATAGGGCTCCGTTAGATCCTTGGATCTACGGTCTGGGATCCCATCGCTACATGCGAAGGCTGAAAGGGTCGAGGTGTTAACGCCTGCGCTCCTTCTCTAGATCCGTCGGTCTCGACAGATCTGGGGTATTCCCGAAAGGATTCCGAC